>JAJOZX010003922.1:430000-440463 GCA_023014485.1 Bathynomus jamesi
ACAGTATTGTCACAGTTATTTTCAGTTATTTTTACTATTCTAGTTAGTATAGTATAATTTTATTTAATGTACCAAACATAGTATTACCATACCATCACGTACATTTGAGTGAAATTTTGTTTACATTTTTATTTTTGTTTGCAATCTTTTCAAATTTTCCCCGAGTTAGGCAAATTGTTGTGCATTATTTTTTTTAGATAGTGTAGTTAGGAAAACCCCTTAAGTGATCATTCCATGAATTAAGATCGGTCAAGCAGACCTAATTAGAACATTAATAAGTACCTTCACATATGAGCGATTCAGACGGTGCGCTTTCTGACATCGAAGAATTACCTACACCCATTTTTCCACCTACCCCGCGCCCTTCAAACATATTCCCAAACACACAAGTCAGTATGTCTCAGTCTCAAACCCCCGCCCCAGCATATATTAACTTAGGCAGATTAGTAAATCTTCCTCATACTGTTTTAATTTTTAAGGGGACCATAGATAATCGTTTTGTTGAACCGCGCGTAAGACCTTGGGTTGAGTCTTTAGAGCAACATTTCTTACGCGAGAATATTACCGATGATGATATAAAAATCAGAGAAGCAAAAAGATTTATTGACCCTAAAGAGGGAAATGCCCATGACACAGTCACTTACGTCCCATCAATTAGCGAAGCTATAACATGGGACGATTTTAAACAAAACCTATTAGAATTTTTTAAAGAAATAACCCTTGCACAACCCTTAGCCACATTAGAAGCAGTCTTCCAAGTTAAATGGAAGAAAGAGGAACACGAGGATTTAAACAATTTTATTACACGTACACACAAACTTGTAGGAGAAGCCCTCCGGGCCGCAGAAAATGCATGTGGCATAACTTTTACTTCGAAACAAAGAAATCTAATAGTAGCCACAACCATTTACCAAAACTTACCCGGAGCGCCTAAAAAAAAGTTTCAGGAGTTTTTAAATGTTGACAAACCTGTCAGTGTAGCCATAAACAAAACACGGGAACATCACCCCGATTTAGCAAACCAAACCTACCGAAAGGGTAGAGAAACCCCTGTACAGTATATTCAGCAGCAGCCACAACACCAATACCAACAGCAACAACAACAATATAAACCAAGGCAAATACAGGGAACACCCCAGAAACAAGCCCCCCAAACCCAGAATACACGCCCTCCTCCACAGTGTTTTAACTGTGATAGTTTCGGGCATATGATAAGTCAATGTAATTACCCCTCGTATTGCTCCCACTGTCACGAACATGGTCATCGCCGTGGCGATCGCCAAAAGTGTGCTGATAAAGCCCCTGCAGGGTATAGACCCCACTTTCAGAAACCAAACCAACCACGTCCCCAAAACGTATCCCAAAAGTCAACCAATCCCCAGAAACCAGTCCATTCCCAGCCTCAGTCGAACTACCAACCCAATAAATCACGACCACAGGGTCACCCACACTCTTACCCCATGTATAAACCCCAATACAACCAGCAAGGTCAACTAGTTCGGTACGTAGAAGTACCCGGGGAGGAATCATTTTCCCCAGAGAACAGTTTTCAAGAACACCCTTCAGCGTATGATATCCCCGTAGAATATGATCCAGGTCCTCCCATAGAAGACCATGTGATCCCTTTTTTAGACCCTACATTGGAGGCAGCAGTTCAACCTCCTCCCTCCTAAATTACAGTAGTAAGCCCAGATACGCACACAAACTCCCCATCAGGATAATAGGTGCGGACCTCTTAGATTTAATAATAAATTGTAGTACGGATAACCAAGATTTAACTGCTCTCCTAGATACAGGAGCACACGCAACGTTAATTAAGAAACAATGCGTAGATGAATTACTAGAGAGTACCAATTATAAGTATGAACTTAAGGCACCATCCTGCCAACTTAGAGGAGTTACGGGCACACCCATACCCACATATGGAGAAATTGAGTTATATTTAGAAATTGGAAACGCGGTATACCCCGCGAAATGTTGTATAGTGGACACAGTCGCCACCTTTCAGACAGACATCCTACTAGGGATGGATTTTTTTAACCGGAATCAATGGGAGATTTACCCAGCCGGAAAGTTAGTAAAGTGTCGAAATAGGACACACCATCTCCGCGAGGATGACAGACAACTTAATGCTAATAGACTTAGCTCAGTTCAGATTTCCGAAAGAAATAGGAAACCCCCTCTACTTGATAGCAGATCAAGTCGGCCGGTTGCATCCAGAGGGACAACCGCTCCAGAAATCAGACCCCAGGGTAATCAGTTCCAGTTGTTGAATCCAGTTGGATCAACCCAGGCAGTTTCCAGTCAGCAGTTTCCAGTCAGCCAGTTCCAGTCAGCCAGTTTCCAGTCAGTCAGTTTCCAGTCAGCCAGCTTCAGTTCAGCCAATAAGGCAAATTTTAGTCGCCGAACCAGAATCAGATTCACAATTTTTCATATGCCCTACCGAGCATATAACAGTAGCACCTTATGAGAAGATTTGTTTCCTAGCAAAAGTAGTTAACAGTCAAGGAAAATTATTAGAGTCAGAGCGTACTCTGATTACAGAGAAAAGTAATTTCAAAAGAGATGTTCTTATTGCCCAAGTCCTTAGTCAGAGTCAGAATTCAGCTATCCCTGTTGTTTGTTTAAACAAAGGAGAAAGATCTATAGAATTAACTTCAAATCAGAAAATAGGAACTGTTTCCACAGTAGAAATAGATTCAGATTTCCCCATCAGTACGATAAATCGTGTTTCCAGTTCCTTAGAATTAAAGCCTTCAATATTAAAAGAAGAATATAAGAAATGTCTGAAGCACTCCCTTCAGGAGTCACCAGCTTTACAGGATCCCAAACTAATGGAATCACTTCTCGATTTCCTGATAAGAAATAAAGATGTGATTGCCCTAACCGGAGATCCTCTGGGCCGAACTAATTTGGTCCCTTTTGAAATCAAGTTGGAACCCAATTCCAAACCCATTTTCATTCCTCCCTATCGGGTTCCACATTCTCAGTTAGTCACTATTGAGGAACACATCAAGGACATGTTGGAGCAGGATGTCATTCAGCCTTCAGCTAGTCCCTGGTCCGCTCCTATGATTCTCGTCTCCAAAAAGGACGGAACATCTCGCCCTTGTATAGATTTTAGACGCCTGAATAACATTACCATCCCAGACCGTTTCCCGATTCCAAACATGCAGGAAACAATTCTGAACGTAGGGAAAGCGAATTTTTTTCATCCCTCGATTTAGCATCAGGTTATTGGCAAATGGAGGTCAGTCCCGAATCTCGGGCATGACTGCTTTCTCCACTAACCGAGGCCATTACGAATTCCAGGTTTTACCTTTCGGAGTCCGAAATGGGCCTGCTAATTTCTCTAGGTTGATGAATATAGTCCTTTCCGACCTATTAGGTGTCGAAGCTCTCGTGTATCTTGACGATATTATCGTCTATAGTTCGGACATAAAAACACACTTTCAACGCCTTCATAATGTGCTATCACACTTGAGAAAAGCACACCTTAAACTGAAGCTTGCAAAGTGCAATTTTTTACAAGAATCCCTGGTATACCTAGGATTCCTACTCTCGTCCACAGGAATTAAACCTGATCCAGCCAAACTCGAAGCCCTGGAAAGGTACCCTGTACCCAAGACCATCGACGACGCCCGTGCATTTATTGGTTTTGTCGGATTCTATCGGAACTTTATCCCCCAATTTTCGAATATTGCTAAACCCATTACTAATTTGTTCCAGAAAAATTCGAAATTTAACTGGGAATCCGATCACCAACATGCCTTTGAAACTTTAATTAATAAACTAACCTGTCATCCCATTTTACAATATCCTGATTACACAAGACCCTTCATCATAGCCACAGATGCTTCCTCCTATGGACTAGGAGCCGTCCTGTTACAGGACGTAGACGGTGTGGAATTACCCATTGCTTATGCCAGTCAACTTCTCTCTGCACCTCAACGGAATTATTCCACTACGGACCGAGAGGCCCTAGCGGTATATTGGGCTTTGAAAAAATTCCGAAATATCGTCTATGGCTACGATGTAACCATCAAGACTGATCATAAGCCACTCACGTACCTCTTCAAGGACAAGCTACTTGAAGGACGATTGAGTAGATGGGCTCTGTTGATTCAGGATTTTGCAGCGAAAATCGTATACAAACCGGGAAAACTGCAAGTTATTCCAGACGGATTGTCGAGACTCAAGCCCGACGCCCGAGTGAATAAAATAGGACTTCTTCCTGTGTTCGACTACGAGTGTCTGCAATACGGGCTCGTACATTTCAGGAACGAAGATGGAAACGACCTCGTGGAGATACCAAAGGATCTCGTTGATATAGCCATTGGACTTTGTCACGACTCACCTTTTTATGGACACATGGGGCCGGATCGCACCATCAAAAGTCTTTTGGAGCGATACCATTTTCCCGAGATGACAAACGGTACATGAATACATCGCCGAATGTCCATCGTGTTTAAAGCATAAGGGCAACGTACCATCCACCGCTCCATGCATAAATATCCAGTATGCCAGAGGCCCTGGCAAAAGAACACTGGAATGGATATCTGGACCATTTCCCAAAACATCAAAGGGAAATCAGTACATCATTGTGTTTACGGACCACTTCTCGCGTTACAGCGAAGTAGCCGCCATTCCAGACCAGACCTCGGAACTGTGGCAAGAGCCCTAGTGGAACGCGTCATCCAAACCATACACTCCTTCCATCCTACATCTCGGATAACGCGCCCTAGTTTCACTTCCAACTGTTCGAGTCCACTGTAACATGTGTAGAATTAAAAATACACACTTGTGGCATACACCCGCAGGCAAACGGCTTAGTGGAAAGGCACAATCGAAAGATCTTGGAGCCTGCGCCACGTTGTCGATGCATCCTCCCGTACATGGGATGATTCCCTTCCCATGGTACAAACAGCCATCAACAATGGCTATAATGTGTCCATCGGGGACACCCCTCATTTCGTTCTATATCACTACGACAAGCGTCTACCTTTTGATTTGCCCGACCAAACCGACCCGGCAGTCCTAACATCTTCCGAAATGGCAGAAGCAAATCAGCAACTAGCTCAGTGGTTCTCAACCTTTTCTATACCAACGCCCCTTTACCAATTATTAGACCTCTCAACACCCCCCCACCAGGAAAATTAAATTCTTAAGTCTTGGAATGTTGAATACGGTCATGCAAATCTTCCCTGGAAATGAAACAACAGCTTAACATAACATGAAAGAATTTTATTCAAACAAACAAAAACGCAGTAACGTAAAATAAAAACAATGTGCCACACAAAAATAATACAAAAATACTAGTGAGAGCCTTGCGCTTGGTGTTTTCCAGCCAATATCTTCACTGAAGGTTGGATAGAAGTCAGGTTCAACCTCAGCGCACCTGAGGCTGTTATATTAAGCCTGTTACGATATTTGGACTGCATGTAAAGGACATGGCTGAAACCCTGTTCCACTAAATATGAGGTAGGGAATGCCAAAGAAGAAGACGAGTTTTTTCCAAAGAACTGGATAACGTTGCCAATGTGTTGCCCACATACCACGCCAGCCAGAGGTGCGGAAGGTTACCTGGGCCTCATCGTCATTTTGTACATCAACAAGCTCCTCCTGGATCTCAACTTCAAATTTCGTAACATCTGATTTGAAGGGCTGTACCACCCAGTCAGGGACGTCAAGCTTTTGAAGATCGCTGAATCTGATTTCCATGTCAGCCTTCATCATCTTTAAGTTGTCGATGTAACGGAGTAGATGTTCATCAGTCAGTTTCTCGGACACCTGTGAATAAATTCAATAAAAGCACATTAAAAAACAAGTAGTTTTTAAATAAAAATTTTGAAATTTATTAAAAAGTAAGTATTTAGTAAAATCAATTACCTTCATCAATTTGGGAAAATGAGCCAGCTGACGCCGTCCAATGCCTTCCTGGTATATGTTCAGCTTGGCGATGAAGCTGCAAATTACAGATTTGCAGTGAATCAGCGTCACTTCATTTCCTTGTAATTTAATGCTGATCTCATTCATTTTTTCAAAGATGTCTGCCAGGTAGAAAATATCGCATTGACTTAACAACACTTGTTCCTTGAGCGTTGCATCAGTATCCTCAAAAACTCTAAAACTGTGCTGAACAACTCACACAAACGGGAAAGACAATTGCCTTTCGAGAGCCAGCGCACCTCGGTGTGAAGTAGCAGACGCTCAAAAATTTCATCATTGTCCCCACAGAGTTGTCTGAACACTCGGTCATTCAGTGCATTGGCCTTTATCTTGTTGATCGCTTAACTGCCACACTCAGTGACTCGTGGAGAGGAGGGCTGATTTTTTCGCCACTAGATTATGACGGTGCAGCACGCAATGGACTGTCAAAATGTGTGGAGCCCACTTTTCAATAGAGTAGTGAAACCACGGTACCGTCCAACCATGGATGGAGCCCCATCGGTGGCACATGCAATGATGTTGGCAGCTGGAATAGAATTGCAACTCAAGTATTCTTCAACTGCATTAAATATGGTCTGCCCTTTAGTGTCGGTTTCCAAATACTTGGAGAACAAAAACTCTTCGGAAATTTCACCAGATGACAGATAACGAACATAGGTCATCAGCAAAACGTTATTATCTGAGACAGTTGTCTCGTCAGCCTGAAGAGTGAACGGATTTTCTCGCAGAATGGCACACAACTGCTCCTCACTATCCAATGCCATTTCATTGATTCTCCTTGACACAGTGTCATTGCTGAGGGGGATGGATTTTAGAACCTGCGAAGGGTCACATTCCATAACAGTGCAAATAGCTTCTTTAATAGCAGGAAGAATCAGCTTTTCTCCAACTGTGAATGGCATTCCACATTTGGCAATAAGGAGAGAGATATTATTATGAGACAACTAAGCCCTTCTCAGTTTGGTTTACGTTCTTTTTGAATATGCTACTGATTGTGCTTCTGGCATGTCTTTCTTTGAGGTCTTTAAAGAATGCAAGGTCTTTGTCAGTTTTATCAGGATGGATTTTAATTATGTGCTCCTTCAGGCGTGAGGGTTTCATGGCCTCGTTAGAGAATACTTGCTCACACAGTAAACACATAGGAAGCCGTTGATTCGTAGGAGAAGGTACGAAGCCATAGCTGAGATATTCAACATTATACTGACGACACTTTTTCTTGCCTTGTGACATCGCGAAAACTGTAAAAACATTCAGAAATTTTATTTTTAGTTAAGTTAGCCGTTAGCGTAAGAAATGTTTTTATTTGTATGCATAAAATAAGTTTTATGGTAAACTAGCCTAAATTATACTTCTGCGAGCTGAATATTTTGCTATATCTTTAACAAAATGGAATCATGTTTGCTGTATTAATGTATTTAAATGTTTTTCCTAGCAAGGATGTTATTAACAACTATACTAGACTAGATATACTAGACAACTATTTAAATGTCAGTTGACTAATAGAAGACGGCTTTAGTAAAATTACAAAAAACACTTACCGAAAAAATGGCGTCTACTCACTTCCAATAATTCACAATAAATGACATAATTACTCAAGAGCCATCTATTGAGAGAATGTTGACTTGACATAGTGACAATTCTCCCAGTAGATGGCGCTTGAGAAATTACATCAGCTGAGTGGATTCCATATTTTTCGGTAAGTGCTTTTGCAATTTTGCTAAATTAAAAGGTTCTAGTAACCTTGTTTCAGCTACTTAATTTCATTCAAACATTCAAATTTAATGTAGATTCCAGAACTGTGTAGATGAAATTCATTGAAACACATGAACGCCCCCCATTAGCTGACTAACGCCCCCTTTTCAACTAACCAGCTTCTAACGCCCGACAACGCCCCCGTGGTACCGCGCACCGCCGTTGAGAACCATGCCCTAGACCAACGAAACCAACAGATGGAGCAAGAGCAACATAGGCGTCATCCCCGTCAACGGACTATAATCGTCGGTATGCGATTTTACCTGAAGAGCATGAAACCGCCAAGTGCTCATCGCAAATTATACCCAAATGGGATGCCCCATATAGGATTATGAAAAACCTCGGAAAAATCGCTATGAAATCCTCGACCTCCGGGATCATTCCAAACTAAAGATCATTCACGCTGACAATTTGAGATAGCTGCCGAACAACACCTTCCCATAAAACAGCTGCCAGGCGTTCGAGCCGCCTATCCTTCAAAAGGTCAAGGTATTAACAAATCGAGCAGGGATAAAAAAACTGAAGTGGTTACCGCGGGAACCACTACCCATGACGAAGATTGGTATCTCGTAATACCACCAGTACTCGAGCCAATCTCTGAACAAGAGGAGGCCCCAGAACCAAGAGTCCCATCGGACCCAGACCTTGGAGAACTCCTTCGAGAGGATCACTCAGTGGGACTCCACCATCTCCTCCAACTCCACCATCTCTTCTGTCACCACCTCACCGACTGATGATCGACGCACGGACCCTACATACCGCCCGCAAATGCATCAATCACGTGAACTAGAATCTTCACATAAAAACGAACCCGCTCAGAATCCGAGCTTAACGGTCGACCCCATTGCCACCAAAACGAGGCCAACCCCTTCGTCCACAAACACAAGTATCCACACGGCACCCCAGCTCCGTATAATCTAAGGCGTAGAAATTAATAAAATTGTCCCCCTTATAATTTTCCAAATTATTTACTCTTGTAGCCCTAGCATTAAAATTTCTACCGGAGTTGTTATAGAAAAGCTTGCGGAAGGTAAATTTTTGAAAGGACACGCGGACCTTTTTACCAATTTGCAACCCCCTGTTAGAATCGAGATCAATCTCTTCAGATACAAACCCAATTAAAAACGTTTGAAAGTAAAGTCAGGGTTCTGTTATCCAGGGAAAATCAGATTAGTCGCGTTCTGTTAGAAAATACCTTCGAAAATATTCGAACCACAGCACGCACCCTATCAGAAATGTTAGCATTACCATGGATACAAACTGGAACTCAAAACTCGGAAAAAAATTAATCAAAGAAATACTGTAAAAGGGACTGATAGATATAGGGGAAAAATATTCAAGGGTTTGTTCGGATTAGCAACCGAAGAAGATATTAAAAGAATTGAACTCAAATTGAATCTCTTCGCGCGAAATCGGCAATATAATGGACACATGTTAGAACAAACTATTAGGTCACTACACGAAAACAATCGCTTCCTCCACGCCCTTTCAGATAGATTCACATACCTTAAATCCATGTTAACTCAATACAAAGAACACAAAAGATATCTAGAATTGATAGAAATAATTAACCTACAAGTAACCTAATCGATAATATTTACAGCAAATAATTACGATTCATTCCAAGGTTTGCGTGCAACCCAGCTAGCCCATGGAAAAATCACTCTTCCCACTAATACCATGGGAAACACTTCCTTGATTCACACCGCCCAGACACATTAAAATTATCACCCATATTCCCACTCAACCATACTAATTACCCCCAATTTCTAGAATACACCCGGACTGTACATGGACCACGCCCCTACACATACCTCATAATTGTACCATTTTTCGATGTACTCATTATGACATATATAAATTTCACCCTTTCCCAACACCCTACCAAAACAATTCTAATGTCTATCGATTATATTTACCCACCGTACCACCTTACCTTTTCCTCACCAAAGATCTGATCTGTCAGCCTATTCTATGATGTCAGATAGCGACTCCGGCATTGCCGATTCCTGCAAACAAAAAACAACTCGTTTGCCCTCCACTCAAACCAATCATTCTTCCAACTACTAGGTCTTGCTTTATCGACTTAATTCGTGACCGGTATGCCCCGGTATGTTCATTTGCAAAATTTCATTCTTCTAAAACCGTCCAACTACGAATGGACCAGACATCTGGGTTTCTTTCGCGAACAGGACTGCCGCTACTCTCGAGTGTCCGTCAAATTATTCCCTCATCACAATCCCTATGGTTATTCGGCTACCAATTGGTTGCTCCTTGCGTTCAAAAACCTTCCAAATATACAACCCGTACAAGGTTACCATTAATAACTCATACCCTTCCCGCAAATTAAATTTAAACCAGTCATAGAGAACTTAAATCTCTCCATGAAACCTGTAACCATCCTACCCGAGCTACATGCCCTGAATGGAATGATCAATTGAGTCGTTTAAATTTCAGATGATAACCAGAAACCCTCTTACAAATACGACAACTGTAATAATTTTTCAACATCTGCCGTTTGTATCATTATTGTATGTGCGATTATCCTCGGTATATTTGTGGTGAAAAGATCGTTCTGGGAACAAAGGAAAACAAGAGACACCAAACAACGTGAAACTATTTATGCACGACCAAGAGTGCGTACCCAGACCACGTGAACTAGACTTAACCACCCGACTTATGTTGTGTATATAAATCTGTATTATAAAACCCTAGTATCATCTAGTTGCATAGTTAGGATGTTTACTTATTAATATTATATC
>JAJOZX010003923.1:0-32500 GCA_023014485.1 Bathynomus jamesi
GTGGTTCAGATTCACGTTAAACCGGGGTTTAAGGTGGGTCAATAAGCTTGGCCTTCCTCAAATGAACAATTCGGGCGGAAGTAAAACTAAGGTTACTTATCGTTTCAGATCAATTGACAATTTTTTAAATTCTGTCATTACTGAACTATCTTAAGAAACGAATCACGGCCGATAAAACCAAAATTTCGCTTTCCTAAAGTTTATCAACTTTCAGTTATTATTCTTTACGCTTTCAACTGACGCTTTCGTCAATACTAAAACATCGAAGTCACTCCTAAAATACAAATGCACCGCAATTTTTTAAAGTTTATGGGTTGTTGCGTATCTCTAAACAAACGCCGATCAGATTTCTACCACTTCCTTGAAATGAAAAAGTAGCGATGATTCGATGAAATTGCTCCACGCGAATGAACCTCTCTTCATCGGATAGATGATATAAAAAATAATATCGACAGGATCGCGAAGACGGTGATTGATTCGATTTCAATCATTTTAACTTCATTTTGAGGAAATGACTTTAAACATACTGTCTTCTACGCATTATACCCAATTTTACTTTTACTTTCACACCCTTTAAAATTGTTAGACTTTTTATTATATATTTAATTTTTATTTTAGTAGCCTTTCCAATGTATATAATTGATTCACATTCATTTGGAGTTTGGTTAGACATTTGGATTTAAATATATACAGTAATTAATTCACATTCATTTGGAGCTTGGTTATACCGATTGAAATGTATAATTAATTCACATTCATTGAGTTGGTTATACATTCGATTAAAATATTAATTAATTCACATTCATTTGGAGTGGTTATACGTTTCGATTGAAATGTGTAATTAATTCACATTCATTTGGAGTTGGTTATACATTTGGATTGAAATGTATAATTAATTCACATTCATTTGGAGTTGGTTATACATTTGGAGTGAAATGTATAAGTAATTCACATTCATTTGGAGTTTGGTTATACGTTTCGATTGAAATGTATAATTAACTCGCATTCATTTAGAGTCTGGTTAAACGTTTCAGCTAAAACACAAATTCATGCGCGATTATTAGCAGTTTGGTAATACGTTTCAACTAAAATATATATATAACATATACGCCTCCATTTGTAATTAATTTCATTAAACATTTCAATCAAATGAAATGTATGTAACACAACTCTTAATGAATATACATTAATTTTTTCATTTTAAATGCTATTAATATGAGGCACAGAACGTATAATGAAACAGTTAATGCAATTTACAGTACAAGTGTCATGCCAGTACAGTAAAAATATTTCGAAGCCTCTCAGTTGTTTCTCGCGACTTCATTTTGAATCAAATTTTTACCCTTTGATCCAACGTACAAAGGCAACGACAGAGTAAAGGAAATCACCAAAATCAAACAAATGAAAAGGGTTATTTAAACATTTTTACTGTTGTGTGTGTGTATATATATATATATATATATGTTTAAAATTGCACCCTTTTATAGTTACTGTTTTCTTGTATTTTAAAATTTCGATCATATTGACATCTATAGTCGTATTTTCAGCTTGTGTCTGCAAAATTATTAGCACTCAATAACGCATACAGTTGCTAAATACTGATATCATAGTTATTATAAAAGACTTCCTTCGCTGTTTTAACTCTCTCATATGCAGTCATTTTTTCATTTATATTTTTGTGTGACAAACTTCCCTTCATAAACATGACAATATTATATGGATCCATTTTACCTTTTTTTTTATGCAGAAAGGAGGAGCCAAGGTCAAGGGCGATATAGGTCCCTATGGAGCCAGTGTAGACTTGAAGTTTCGGTCAGAAACTCCTCCGGAAAATATAACCCCTATGGCTGCTCCCCGGAGTTGGGTGAACGACTTCCACTCCAACGCCAGTGGTGACCCCAGTGTTAAATTGTGGATGGGCGTCAGGGCTGGATTAAGACCTTTAGAGGCCCTAAGCACTTAAAAGATTTTGGTGCCCCATATATATGTAATTCAAAATATAAACAAAAATAAACCATAAAATAAAATTTTATTTTTTGAAATGAAACAAAACTTACAGTAAGATGGAAAATAATGTTTATTTTTGTATACTTCCACTTCATTTATATTTGAAAAGTTTTCTCCTACTTTTTTTAATTGCAAAGTCTTTGATCAGATCCTCAAAACTAATCTTACGTAACACATCTGCTTCTATACTTAGTAGAGATAAGGCATCCAGCCTGCCTTGTTGCATAGTTGTTCTGTTGGTATTTTTAATATACTTCAACTGAGAAAATGAACGCTCAGCTGAGCAATTTGTGACCATTAATGTTAAAAATATACGAAAGGCAATTTCTACATTTGGGAAGGCACACTCAATATTGTCTTTTACAATTATTTTATAAAGTTCAGCATGACTGAATCTTGTTTTTACATTTACTATATAGCACACGAAAATATTTAATCTATATGTATTTTTAATATGGCGCTCAAAGATTTGATATAAACAAAATAATAACGCAAAGCGTAAAGTGTGTGATTACAACGAAATATATTTATTCTCTCAAAAGGGTTGTTGTTCACTACAAATTCAAACAATGAAAAAAATAAATACTATATATGAATATATATAATTCAGTTTTCAGCAGCTTATAGGCTATAAGCCGCGATTATAATAGTATAATAAATCCATGGTAAATCCGACAATGGAAAATTTCTGTGGTGCCCCCCTTCCCTTGATGCCCTAAGCACGGGCTTATTTTGCTTAATGGTTAATCCGGCCCTGATGGGCGTGGACACGGATCCTATTACAGTATTACATGGTAGCTGAGATGCATGAAAGTGCTTTAAGAATCATATTTGTATTTGAAATTGTAAGTGAGATAAATTTCAAGATTAATTGATTAAGAGGATAGACAACCAAAGGCAGTTACCGAACTGGGAACAAAATGCTCCATTAGATATGAGGCCCTTCTAGGAAGAAGTGGCTAAGGGAAAAAAGTAAAAAAACGCCAGAAAATGCAGTTAAAGTTGTACCAAATTTGAAAATTCGACAACTTTTGAACTTTTGAAAACATTTTGGCGAAATATTTTCAGAAAGTTCAAAAGTTATAACATTTTCAAATTGATACAACTTTAACTACATTTTCTGACGTTTTTTACTTTCGTCGGTTAGCCACTTCTTCCTAGGATGAACACAACAACATCTACTGAAGTTATAAACCAGCGCCAATAGCTTAGTGGGTATCACCGTTTCTCTATAAAGCAGAGTGAAGACACTGAAGTCGGTGATTCGACTCCCGGTGGTGCTGGTAGTAATAATCTAGGAGTTAACAATGAGCCGCGTTCGTCTAGCTTAAGAACTGTGCCAATTTCTGACCCTTTTCACTGGTAATTATTACTACCAAAGCTAAAAAATCAACTTATTTCATTGAACAGAATGTTCTAAAATTCTGATCGACTCTACATAAAACTGTCATTCCATGAAGTTATATCAAAAACATTCAGTTTCAGTAATTTAACGAAGGATCTGTCATGATATATCTCCTCGTATTAAAAATAAATAACAGAAAATTTCTTTAAATGTCGCCGTACCCATTCGCATGGAATTGGGGCACGAAGAGCGTTTAAGAAATGTCTTGCACCCACTATAAATTCCACAGAGAATTTTTTTTAGTGAATTTCCTAATTGTTCTATAAAGATTAGTTAAATTATTATGTTCCTCTTAGTTTACGGGAAAATGTGGTAAAATCATTAGTTTATTAGCCATAATTTATCCATAATTATCCATAATTTTTTCGCGTTGAACTATGTAAATATTTTGAGGGTTGCCCAGACTTTTTGCCCACCCCATACAATGCATCCGACTACATTCTACAGACGCCACATAATATTATCAGACTCTTGGTAATATAGTAACTAATATTTATTAATATATAAACCTCATTATCGTAGTCCATTTCAGAAAATTAATCTGATTAAAGTGAAATTTTGGGAACGCCAATAAAATATCTGTAATTCCGATAGATACAGTAATTATTTCGTAAGCTAAGTTATCGTTAAATGTATCACATTTTAGAGGATACAGCCACATCCGCAGAAAGAAAAGATTACAGCCAAATATCGACAAAAGTGACGCTTTATTTTGAAGATACGTCTATGCTTTACGTACTCTGTAAAGCATTCACTATAACCTGGTGTACGTAATTGCACCTAAAGTACATATAACTGTACTTTAATATGTGAATTTGGTCTTTATGAATCAGAACTGGTCTTCCTTTAGCAAAATAATTGAGTGAAATGCTTCTTTTTTTTTTAACTCCATAATCGCAACTGATCTTCATGGACCAAATTCGTTAATCCAGAAATAATTTGTCGACAAATTTTAATTTTCTTATATGTAAGAAATATTTGATTTACAATAGAGTTAAAATTCACTTAACTTCGGTATACATTCATTGTAAATTTAAAAGCTGATTTTTTATTTATTTTTTAGAAAATGAAAAAAAAAAAAACCGCACTTCAGCAGTACAAATTTGGTGAGCGAAATAACCCTTATATTTGTTTGAATTCGGAGAACAATTTTGTTTCATCATTTATTTATCACTCGTGTTCAGACTTCAGACTTAAGGACGTTATTGTTGGTCTTTGTTTTATTACAATTTCAACTTTGTAAACGAACCAAAAAGGTTTTGATACCGATGGCCATACATGTTCACCTTTTAATACAAACGCAAAGTACTGTAGTCTTTTTTGATCGAAATTGGTACATTTACTGTGCATTTACCGAACCATCAAATTAATCTGGCTGTTCGATTCTCTTAAGTCATCCCCTTCCCCCAATTTACTTTCCTCCCTCCAATTCACTTTCTTCTCCCAATTCACATATTCATTAATTTAACTCATATTTTTTAATCGAATTTAATTTTTACTAAAGAAAATAATGAAATATTGAACTGGTCTCTATTTCATCCTCTCCTTCCCCCTCCCCCCACTGACCTCCTTTTCTATAAAATGTTATGATTATTTTTACTCATCAATGTTAAATATGCAAGTCCTGTATCAATTTATCAAGTTCGTAGGATTGTTACATATAGCTTATTTTCGTTTGATCAAAGGGTGAAGTCTTATTCAAAGTTCTTATGTCTTATTATGGTACTTTATATTGATTTTGATGGAGTATTTTAAGTTAAAAGTAACATTCTGTATAGCCTAAGCCGGCTTGAAACCTATAATTCATGATCGATAACATTTCCAACATCAACTACTAATAAGCCAATAATAATCGGTAGTTCTAAGATAAAGACTTGGGTCCTTCAGAATTAACACCAAAAATGAGGGGGCCAGACATGAGTAGGAACAGAAGACAGAGAGACAGAGAGACAGAGTCGAAATTTGTTATATGTATCCCGATTGGATGAAAGTTGATGGTCATCAACAGAATTTGCCATGATTAATCGAGAGCACATGAGGACGCCATTAACTTTCAGGCTAATCAAGATCCTTCTAACAAATTTTAACTTCCAGAATAGTGGTCTTCGCGAAACAAACCAAAAAAAAAAAATATATATATATATATATATATACAGGGTGTACATAAAGTCAGGATCTATTTTTGTGAAGCACTTGGAAATTATATGGAATTCAATCATAAAATGATAAAGTGGTAACATTTATTAAATAATTAAGAGTAGGATTCGACGTGACGCACATCAGTATCCCTGCACAGCTCAAATCGTTCCGCAGCATTTCTAAACACATTCTGGAGCATTTGCGGGGTTATGTTATCTGCAGCAGTTCGTACACGAAAGTTTTCAAGACTCGTAATCTTCGTCTGATAGACGTGCGATTTGATAAAGCCCCATGCAAAGAAATCTAAAGGGGTTAAATCTGGTGATCTCGCTGGCCAACGTCTGTTGCTTTCGCGTCCGATCCAGCGATTTGGAAAACGTCCATTTAGATAATCCTGAACAATTTTGGCATAGTGACAAGGAGCACCATCATGTTGATATACGACGGGGATAGGATTGTTAGTACCGTCGTCTATCAACATGATGGTGCTCCTTGTCACTATGCCAAAATTGTTCAGGATTATCTAAATGGACGTTTTCCAAATCGCTGGATCGGACGCGAAAGCAACAGACCTTGGCCAGCGAGATCACCAGATTTAACCCCTTTAGATTTCTTTGCATGGGGCTTTATCAAATCGCACGTCTATCAGACGAAGATTACGAGTCTTGAAAACTTTCGTGTACGAACTGCTGCAGATAACATAACCCCGCAAATGCTCCAGAATGTGTTTAGAAATGCTGCGGAACGATTTGAGCTGTGCAGGGATACTGATGGGCGCCACGACGAATCCTACTCTTAATTATTTAATAAATGTTATCACTTTATCATTTTATGATTGAATTCCATATAATTTCCAAGTGCTTCACAAAAATAGATCCTGACTTTATGTACACCCTGTATATATACAGGGTGTTTCAGGAGGAAAGGTCAATACTTCGGGAGGTGATAGTATCGGTCATTGTGAGAAAAAAAGTTCAGATGAACATGTGTCTAATTCTGAATGGTTACGGAATGGTTCTGAATGGTTACAAAAGCATTGTTAATGGTAATCAAGAAAGAGAAACCAATTACTGTTTCTAACATTTAATGTTTAAACAATGGCATTTTGAATGGTATCAGATACAGAAATGACAAATTTGTTACAGTTTACAATACGTTTTCGAAAATCCCACCGTCAACCTCAATGCACTTTGCAACTCGTGTGCGAAGATCGAGTGTTGTTCGTCTGAGTTGATCTTGACGTTCCTTTATGCGGGCAGCAGCATCCAAAATGCGCGCGAGCAATTCGTCTCGTGTATCCACCTTTCTTTTGTAAACTTTACTTTTCATCCACCCCCACAAACAATAATCTAACGGAGAGAGGTCTGGAGACCTTGGTGGCCATTGAATGGAACCATCGCGGCCGATCCATCGACCAGGGAAAGTTTGATTTAAGTATTGCATCACCAGACGGGTAGAATGTGGAGGAGCTCCGTCATGCTGAAAGTACATACCAGCGCGTGTAGCCAAAGGAACATCCTCCAATAGTCCTGGCAATTCATTTTGCAGAAATTCTAGGTAACTTTGTCCTGTAAGACGATTCTCTAAAGTAACAGGGCCAATCAGCTGATCATCGATGATACCGCACCACACATTGGCAGAGAAGCAATGTTGAAAATTTGTTTCCACAGTGGCATTTGGATTTTCGTCTGACCACCGATGAGAGTTACGAGTGTTGTTGATACCGTCACTGGTGAAAGTAGCTTCATCGGTGAACAGTATTAATCGAAGCAATCGGCGATTAGCATTTATCCAATGACAAAATTCCAGTCGCATGGCAGCGTCTCCTGGTTGAAGGTGTTGTACACGCTGTACATGATATGGATGCAAGCCTTCCTCACGTAATGTTCGCCATACTCTTGTGTGTAGTACACCGAGACGTGTAGAAATTCTTCGTGAGCTAGTAGTAGGACTACGCTCTACCAACTGAAGAATGTTTTCCACTTCATCCACATCTTGTTGACCTTCATGTTCAGATGAAACATGAGCGCTGGGAAGTGTACCAATCTCACGCAATGTGTTGAAAACCCTGGTAAACACTCTTCGATCCGGAATTCTGCGGGTCGGAAACCGTCGACGGTATTCCGCAACAGCAGCTGTTGCACTTCCAACGCAAAAACCGTAGACATACACCATATCTGCATATTCGGCATGTGTGAAGGTGTGTGGCATTCTTAACATTGTTTCAAACACCAAACAATGTCACTCACAACAGTCAGCTGTCGATTGGCTTATGTTACATGTTTACATTACAGCTTACATGGTTCAAGGTTATAGGGGAGGGAAGGGGGAGGAAGAGCTGCGCTCGCATCAGATTCAAACAGGTCTATCTCCGTAACCATTCAGAATTAGACACATGTTCATATGAACTTTTTTTCTCACAATGACCGATACTATCACCTCCCGAAGTATTGACCTTTCCTCCTGAAACACCCTGTATATGTCAGACCAGATCAGGGAAATGGAGGATCGGATCCTCAAAGAACAATCTCGTTGCACAAGACTTTGGAAATAGTTAAAAATGTTGTTATAATAATGTTATAATATTTCAGACCAACAAAGACCCTAGGATCCACTCATGGCTGGTCCACCTAACTGTGTTCGCAATTGTGTATTGTGTATGTCCTCCGTGGTGGCGGAGGGGACCTACAATTTTACATGGGTTCCGAACCACAAGAACATAAGAAATTTATGTAACAACTGCCTGTACATTGGCAACGACCAATTTTTGCAAAACTAAATAATTATCAATTTAAAACTAATTAATTATCGATTTAAAACTAATTACTTATCGATTTAAAACTAAAGATAGAATCTCTGGATCCAGAGGATCAAGTCATAATGGACAACTATCCACAAATATGTTACACTTTATATCTATTTATAACCGACATGCAAATATATCAGATCCAAAGAATCCAGTCAATTTTATTACGGTATCCATCAATACTAGTACCTTGCCAACGAAAAATAAGTCACGGTCCATATCGATTGTGGACCAAGTAAAAATTTACAACCATATACATTACAATATATATACTTGGAGGAATAGTGTAGGTGTGGCTGTAAAGACTGTACAGTAATGTAGAAATGTGTGTGCACCTATTTTGGGTCTCCCATTTAAAGGTATTTGTGGGGCAAGTGAAGATCATGAGTTTTTCAATACCTCACAGTACTATGGGGGGCACCGCTCGGCAGAGGAATCTCTTTAAATGGGGTGTGTAAGGACAGAGAGTATCCCCTAACCCAAGATGCTGCCTCCCTATATCCCACAACACTTGTGTTGAGCTGTGGGATCTATCACCACAAAGCCTTAATTTTACTACCTTAAACTATACCCAATCTATCAACATATGCGTCTAATCGATTTTTAAACATGTTTATAGACGTGCTACTAATTACTTCTACGGCAAACTATTCCAGCTATTTACTATTCTATGCGTAAAAAAGATTTTGGCAACTGCTGTCTCGAACCTTCTGCTCGTCAACTTACACCCGTTATTTCTAGTCCTATTATATTGAGATATTTCGAAAAAGCTATCTCTATCTACGTTATCGAACCCATTCATAATTTTGAAAACCTGGATTAGATCACCCCTTAGCCTCCTAGTCTCGAGTGTTGTCAGTTTTAACTCCTTAAGCCTATCCTCGTACGACTTTAACCTAAGCGACGGAATCATCTTAGTTGCTCGTCTTTGAACTCTTTCGATTTTGTCTATATCTTTGCGCATATGCGGATTCCAAAATTGGACCGCGTACTCCAAATGGGGTCTAACTAATGATTTATAAAGAGAAACTATAATATCGCGCGATTTGTACTCAAAGTTCCGAGCTATAAAACCTAACACTTTGTTCGCCTTATTGACCGCTGCTGTACTTTGTTTGCTACTTTTAAATCACCAGTGACTATAACTCCAAATCTTTTTCCTGCTCTACGCTTGTTAAATATTTCCCTGACATACTATACGCAAAATTACCGTTACGCGAACCTATATGCAAAATTTTGCACTTATCAACGTTAAATCTCATTTGCCATGTGACTGACCAATCAACGATTTTATTCAGATCTTCCTGGATTTTACCTCTATCTTCGTCATTATCGCCCTACCACCCAGCTTCGTGTCATCCGCAAACTTTGAAACTGTACTGACTAGGCCGACATCTAAATCGTTAATATACATATATAAGAAAAAGCAAGGGGCCCAATACAGAACCCTGAGGAACGCCACTCGCTACATTAGCCCAACACGACTCCGCTCCATCAACGACCACCCTTGTTTCCTACCTCGCAACCACTCTTCTAGCCAATTTATTACTACACCCTGATTCCATGAGCCTTAGTTTTTTCAATGAGTCTTTTGTGCGGCACGGTGTCAAACGCTTTTTGAAAATCTAAATACACTACATCAACCGCCCGATGTCTATCGTAAACGTCAACCACGCTTTGAAAAATTCTAAAAGATTAGTTAAGCAAGATTTGTTTCGCCTAAAACCGTGCTGCGTATTCTAACTAGTTTATGCAATTCTAAGTGTTCGACTATACGATCCCTAATTATTGATTCCAGTAGCTTACCTACAACAACTGATTGGCCTATAATTTCCCGCCGCACCTTTATCGCCTTTCTTAAAGATAGGTGTTACGTTTGCTAACTTGAAATTATCTGGTACGCACCCCTCAGAAATAGACGCATTAAAAGTCTTTGTTAGCGGCACAGCAATGCTATCTTTTAATTCTTTTAGTTGTATAGGATATATGGAATCCGGCCACGGTGATTTACGAGTTTTCATTTTATCAATATAGCGCATTACTTCCCCTTCACTAACCGCTATATTATCCAAAATATTACCATTATCAAAAGGTATTATGTCTATGACCGTAGGGATATTCGTTACATCTTCTATAGTAAAAACTGACGTAAAAAATTCGTTTAGCAAGGTAGCCATTTCCTTGTTTTCAGAAACTAGATCTCCATTTACATTTTTCAAGGGCCCCAACACACTTTTTACAGGATTTCTATTATTGATGTATTGAAAGAATCGCTTGGGGTTTTCTTTACCGTCACGAGCTATGGAGATTTCAAATTCGCGCTTGGATTTTTTTATTACACTTTTCGCTTCACGCCTTAGCGATATGTAGATGTTTCGTAACCACAAATTGTCTTTATCGCACTTATGTAGCCTATAAGCCCTATCTCTCTTTATAATGTCTCCTATTCTAGAAGTAAACCACAAGGGCTTGTTGTTTACTTTCGCACGCTTAATTTTGTACGGTACACATTCCTCATTTATAGTCCTAAATACCGTTTCGAACGATTCCCACATTAGTTTTGCGTTGGAGTTCCCCATTACGTTTTCCCAATTGACGTGTGACAATTTATTTCGAAATTTACAAAAGTCTGCGTGCTGGAAGTTAGGAATTTTAGTCGAGTTAGTTGGTTTCGAGTGACTTACTGAGAGGACAAACTCTACCATATTGTGATCGCTATTGCTTAACGGTTCTATTACTTGAAGATCAGTAATTAGCCTATCATCCGTAGTTATTACTAAATCTAAAATACTGTCCAACCTCGTTGGTTCCCCAACCTTTTGAATAAGAAAGCTCTCCTCGAGAAAATTAACTAAACGATTACCTTCCGCGTCTCCCTGCATTGTATCGTAATTTACGTTGGCGCAATTAAAGTCACCCATAACTAAAGCCTGCTCACTACCGATTATTCTCTTTAGTTCACGATATAACGCTTCATCCGTATCAGCTGTTTGTTTAGTGGGCCTATATATAACCGCAACAACAAGTTTGAAATCGTTCAATTTAAGTTCTGCTATAGTCGAATCTATCGGTTCTGGAATTGTATGCTTTACTTCTATAACGTTCGCAATATTATCTTTGATATACAACATAACACCGCCTCCTCGCCTACCAATTCTCTTTTAACAAAAAGTCTATAACCTTTAATTTGATACTCCCCTACAAAGTCACGAGTTTCAGTGCTAAGCCACGATTCATTTATCGCAATTATGTCATTGTCTTTACAAGCAATTAAAGAAAAAAATTCGTTTCTTTTATTTCGCAGGCTACGAGCATTTAAGGATAGAACCTTCAAATTGTTTGTAATTGCGACACCTTCGCGAGCGCAGGGGAAATTTGTGAAATTTACGCTGGGACCGTTCGAGTTACGGCAGCCTGAAAAGAAGAGACAGTATTATGAAATAGTCTTCCTAAACGCGCAGCTCCAACGTCATTAAGATGAAGTCCATCTCCGAGGAACAAGTCTCCTGCCGTAGAAACTGTTCCAAAAATTCGCAAAATGCACTCCTTCCTGTTGGCAAAGAGACTTTAGGTTATTGTTAATATAGGTCGCCTTGCTGCAGAATCGTTATGATGGATAATTCGAGGAAGTATACCTGTTAAAACAATCTTATTAGTTTTTTCCTTTAATCTCTCTAGTAAGTCCCTGTACCTAGCCAGCAGTTCTTCCGATCTAGAATTTAAAACGTTATTAGTACCGACATGAATAACATACGTTGTGTCCTCGGAGGTACCGTCTGTAAATTGGTCAACACTATTAGTTATATCCTCCACCCTTGCACCAGGGTAGCAGTAACGGCGCCTACGACGAGGGTTTCTCCCACAGAATTCCTCGAGCTTCCCTCGAACAATGGAATCGCCAACGAGTCGTATTTCCGGTTCATCAGCATCATCGAAACCTAAAACAGAAAACTTATTGTTTGTTATTACTGGTAGACATGTCTTAGGTTTTCTCAATGGGGCTCCATTACGCACTCGAACGAAGGGTTGGGAACTAGGAGAAGAGAGAGGGCTATTAATACTATTTATATTATTAGTAGAAACTGAGGCAGGAGGGGTCGTGGCTGGAGTCTCAAGGGATTCTAATTTTGCCGTCAGGAGCATCACCCTTTCTTCAAGCCTTACTCTGGCCTCCTTCTCACGTTCTAACTCGTTCCTCAGCACTTCCAAGTTTGAGCACCACCTGCAAACTAACTGTTCATTATTATTAGCCACTAGTACAGTTCCCGTCACTTCGCTGACGGTTAGACAGGCTAAACTACAAAAAAAGAACCCAGCCGTGAAAATTTTGAGCTTCACATTGTGTCAACATTTCTGAATCTGGTATTTCCCAAAACCTCCTCACCCCCATTCAACTTGGGGGCTAACCCCCTCCCCCATTACCCCCACCCCTCCCCATTACCACACCAATCCCCCATTACCCCCACCCCCACCCTTCCCCATTGCTAAACTACAGAAAAGAACAGAGTCATGAAAATCTTGAGCTTCACATTGCCGCCCGTAATACAATTTCTGAATTTTTTTTTACAATTTCTGAATTTTGTTCTCACAATTTTTTCTCACAATTTCTGAAAGTGTGACGGACAGACGGACAGACAGACAGACGGACAGCTCTCTTATTATAATATAGACTAGTACAGTTCCCGCCGCTTCGCTGACGGTTAGACAGGCTAAACTACAAAAAAAGAACCCAGCCGTGAAAATTTTGAGCTTCACATTGTGTCAACATTTCTGAATCTGGTATCTCCCAAAACCTCCTCACCCCCATTCATACAACTTGGGGGCTAACCCCCTCCCCCATTACCCCCACCCCTCCCCATTACCCCACCCATCCCCCATTACCCCCCACCCCACCCTTCCCCCATTGCTAAACTACAGAAAAGAACAGAGTCATGAAAATCTTGAGCTTCACATTGCCGCCCGTAATACAATTTCTGAATTTTTTTTACAATTTCTGAATTTTTTTCTCACAATTTTTTCTCACAATTTCTGAAAGTGTGACGGACAGACGGACAGACAGACAGACGGACAGCTCTCTATTATATTATATAGATAGATTGTAAACGCGTAAGCGGCAAATTTCCCTTCACAGCGACTGCAAGTACTTGACGGGGTTGCCATGCTTTTACTTAGTTAAACAACAAAAACAAAAAAACAAAAAACGAAAAACAAAAAACGAGGGTTTGGAAATTAATAAATTACAACGAAGGTCTACCGCGTTTTTGAAACGCAGAAACAGGTTCTTCTAACACAAATTTATACTAAATTAATATAGAATTAAGCTACCGACAAAAAATCTGTAAAAGAAGAGTATTTATAATACTTATCTGTCCGCGATTCGACCCCCTTTTTTTCCTTTTCTTCACACGGTGTGTGACCACACTCTACCTGACCTCTCGAAAGAAGGAAAAATGAACCTAATGTCTCTACGTTTTCTGACAGATTTGAAAAACAAACAAGGCAAGCCACGTGCAGTAGCCTTGGTTTGATCAAATAATATAGTACTGAATAACGTCAATAAATGAAATATATTCGTTAATGAATGATTAGTAGCACGAAGTAATTTAGTTATGAATGTACCGAACACTATTTTTTTTAAAACACTTCAACGAAAACTACTTATTCAATTGATAACACTGGACACTCGATAAAACACGTCTGTTCAAAATGTTTGTGAAATAACTTCTGGTAAATTGTAAGTATATTAAATTGTTGATAAATTAACGTAAAAAACTTTCAGCTTTTTAATGTCCAAATATAAAATGATTAAGTGCTAGAAAAAAAAAAGAGTTTTACAATAGAAATTGTTATGTGTTTTTAATATATTCTAATATATAAATGTACAGTATGTATATACAATTTACTATAAATATATTTGAGTGTTATTCATTACACATAATTTTAGACCTCACTTCTGGTAGCATCTCTTAATGTCTTTAAATTACTATATAAATGTGATTAATTTTATAGTACAGTACTCGTATTTTCTGATCATTTTATAATCATTTGTAATTCAAAACCCTAAAATGCGGAATACAAGCAAGTTTATTTTACTGAACCTTGTTTGCGATTATGATTTAACTGTAATATTACAGTGTTTCGGGAATACAACTTGTATATCGTTCATTGTCTGCCAGTGTAATCTTCTCAGAACAGTAAATTTAACCATTTCATGACTGTAAAGTAGGTTGGTGTTCATTATCTGGAAGACATTTAGGATATTATTTACAGTTTTTTCGTATCTGTAAAGAACGAAAACTTTAAGAACTGGTATTTGACTTGATCCCTGCTTTGCATGTCTTCCATTAATCAGTTAACCAAACGATGAAGCTAGTCAATTTATATTCTATACAAAAACACAATTAGTCATGACTTTATAACCAAAAAATGAAGTTAGTCCGTCTACCCCGAATAAAATTTTAAGAACTGAACATTTTACTCGGTCCCCTACTTTGCATTTAGTCCATCTACTGTACACTGTAGTTAACGAAAAAATGAAGCTATTTAATTTATTTTATGCCATTAAGTGGAGGTTTCGACACATGAATATCTGTAAAAAAGCCAAACTTCCAAGTTTCAGGAGTAGTTACAGTTTTTACCTCGAAAGTTCACTTCTGAAACTAGATGCGTCTGCTGACCAGACTAGGTTAATCTTTCAACTCTAAAATTGTTCTCAGTGTGGAACGATTAGTTTTTCTACAGATCTACAGAAGGTAAGGCTAACAAGATTAAGGTTAGCCCGAGAGAAAGAAGAGAGTAGGGGGGTTAAAAGAAGAGAATAATGGGTTAAGTAAGCAGCAAAACCTATCATTCGTGGGTTAACATTCATTCAGAAAAAGATTCATCATCATCCGCCGGCCACTGCCGACAAGTCGGAAAAATAGTCGAAGAGAAGAGGAAAGGGGTGACAGATGAAAAGAAGTAAAACAAGAACGCTTACAAATCATGTAAACAGTCTTAATTCAAAACCATGCAAACTACAGGCATGCAAGTGAAGAGAGGATAAGAAAAAAAAAGTATGAAGGGTATAACAAAAATTGGGGCTACCCTACGAGGTACATCTACGTTCGTATTAGTCTAATTTTTTTTTATAATTTTTATTTATTTTAATATAAATTTAATGCTGGCATATCACACGCTGGCATGTCACATGCTTGCATCAATCGTCAACAGACTCAAACCTCGACTATCACTCCCAGAGCTCCTGTTGCTAATTGTTTTATTTTAAACGACGTTAATATTTTTAAAATGCCTATCTAAATGGTTTTTAAACATATTAACGCTGATAGAGGTCACGACGGACGCGGGAAGATTATTCCATTTATCAATTACTTTAAACGTAAAAAGGTTTTTAGCGATGTTAGTAATGAAACGCCTACGAAGTAATTTAAATCCGTTATTACGAGTATTGCTATTATCGAAAATGAACAATTTGTCAAAATTTACGTTATCGATTTTAGTAACGATTTTGAAAACTTTAATAAGCTCCCCCCTTAATCTTCTAGTTTCGAGTGAATGCAAGTCGAACTCTTTAATCCTATTTTCGAAAGACTTGTTGCGCAATGACGGAATTAGTTTCGTGGCGCGACGCTGAACCATTTCTAGCCTATCAATATCCTCACGCAAATACGGGCACCAAAACTGAACGGCATATTCTAAATGAGGTCTGACTAGGGACTTGTAAAGAGGCAATATAATATTCTTCGATTTAAATTCGAAATTACGCGCTATGAAGCATAACATCCTATTAGCTTTTGCGCAAGACTCCAGGCACTGGTTCCTAACTTTTAAATCCTTATATACGCGTACGCACAAATCTACTTCCTCGTCAACGGTCGCTAACTGTCTATCGTCCATCGTGTACGTGTAATTATTGTTACGAGAACCTATATGCAAAATTTAAATTTGTCGACGTTAAATTGCATCTGCCACTTCCTTCCACTCCATAATCCTATTTACATCGTCTTGGAGCCTATTTCTATCGTCCATGTTAGGAACTTTACCACCCAATTTAATATCGTCCGCGAATTTTTACATGTTACTGGTCAAGCCTACATCTATGTCGTTAATGTAGATTACGAATAGCAATGGGCCTAAAACTGAACCCTGAGGGACACCGCTACCTACATCCAGCCACCCCGATTCCCTAACATTAACAACGACCCTCCGTTTCCTGGCACGAAGCCATTCCTCTAACCAGTTAGCTACCTGACCGCGTATACCGTGCGCTTTAACCTTCGCAATTAATCTTCTATGCGGAACTGTATCGAACGCTTTTTTAAAGTCTAAATAAATAACGTCACCCGCTCTATGCCTATCGTATTCGCGTACTATTTCGTTATAAAACTAACAAATTAGTTAAACAAGATTTATGGCGTCGAAACCCATGCTGACTACTATTAATCAAATCGCGACTTTCCAAGTGATCGACGATACGATCCCTAACTACAGATTCCAAAAGTTTACCGACAATTGACGTTAAGCTAATAGGGCTATAATTGCTAGCTACTGTGCGGTCGCCTTTTTTAAAAATGGGCGTAACGTTAGCTAATTTGAAGTCTTCAGGAATAATCCCCGCTTCCAGTGACTCATTAAAAATTTTTGTTAATGGGCCTACGATAACGTCTTTCAAATCTTTCAAATGCCTAGGATAAAGCGCGTCAGGGCCTGGAGCCTTGCTAACTTTTAGCTTATCGATATAATTCGCAATGTCACCCTCGTAAACAGTTATTTCATTCAAAATAGTCTCACTACTAAATGGAACGATATCGTCCACGTCGGAGACATTATTTACGTCTTCTACGGTAAAAACTGTCACAAAAAGTTGATAAAAATACCCGCCATCGCCTGAGCGTCGGAAGCCAAAGCGCCGTTAACGTCCACTAGAGGGCCTATGTTATCTTTTATCGGCTTACGATTATCGACGTAGTCAAAAAACTTTTTTGGATTATGTTTACTATCCGCAGCTAAACTATCTCTAAATTACGCTTAGCATTCCTAACAGATCTTTAACCTGACGTCTAAGCTCGATATATCTATTAAAGTTAGCTACCGTGCCATTGCCCTTATTAAACCTATACGCTCTGTTACGCTCGTTTATGAACTCGCCTATTTCCTTAGTCCACCACTTGGGCCTACCATGATTTCTAGCGCGCTTGGGCCTACGAGGAATAAACTCCCTTTCGATATTCAAACTTTCTTTAAACGCCTCCCAATGAAAATTTGAGTCATTACCCATAAATAAATTATATCCCAGTCCAATACTCTCATCCTGTCCACAAAACTATCAAAATTAGCCCTACGAAAATCAGGGACTTCTATTACGTTACTATCCTTAGTGTTTTCTATCAATAGCTTAAACCTAATAATTTGGTGATCACTGCATCCCAAATTCTAACCTACTTCTAAACCTTCGACTATATTTTCGTCGTTCGTCATCACCACGTCTAAAATATTGTCACCGCGCGTTGGGTCGGTAACCATCTGTCGTAAAAAAATATATTCCATGAACTCTGTCTCAAACCCTCATCATTACCAGTAAAAGTCTCGTAATTAACGTTAGAGCAGTTAAAGTCTCCGACAATTATACTATCCCAATTATTAATAAAGTTACCAAGAAGTGTGTAAAATCTAGTATCGGTATCGAGGGGTTGAACGGAAGGTCTATAAACAACGAAATTAAAGCTAATACTACGCCCTAACTTCAACGCACATCGCATTAATTGCTACCGGGAAATCTACCTTAATCTCGGTAGCCCCAAGGGAATTACGAATGTATAACAAAACGCCGTCACCAATTCTATGTAACCTATCATTAGTAAAAAGTTTAAAACCCGCTACATCAAGTTCCAACAAGTCCCGATTCACGGTATTTAACCACGTTTCGGTTATAGCAACTATATCATAGTTCTCGGAATAAATGATCGCCTTAAATTTGTTCAATTTATTTCTAATACTACACGCGTTACAATAAAAGACGTTTAAATTATTTTTTACACGGACCGGCGTTTTAAACTATTTTTCACGTCAGGCCGGCGTTTCCCGGACCCACAACGTTTAAAGAAGGCTTCGACCTATACAGCTTTCGAACGTTCTCATCGATTAACCTACCTAGCCTAGCATTCCCTATTTCATTGAAATGCACCCCCATCTTTTATAAAAAGGCTAGGATCACTAAATTCTGACCAGAGCTTTACGAAGGGTACATTTTCCGAGCATAAATCTCTTCTAGTTCAGTGTTCAAAAATATTGTTTTTGACGTAATCCTAAGACCCAAACCGTACCTAGGGGTAATATCTAGAACTAAAGACCTGTCTGACCTTGCCTTCAGGGACCTAATTAACCCCCTGTATCTCTCCAAAAGGTCAGGTACTCTCGTATCGGGCCTGTACGAGTCGTTGCCCCCTACCATCGCCACCAACATCGAGTGACGGGAGGCAACATCAATCGTATCTACTTCGTCTCTAATTCTGTCAACCCTGGCCCCTGGTAGACAGACCCCCTTCCTCTTGGTTGGATTCCGTTCAACGAACTCCTTATCCATATGACGCAATAAGGAATCCCCAATTAAAATAGTTTCCCCATGTCCACATCCCTATCCAACTGGGCGAAAGGGTTCGAAACCTCGATAGGGGGGGGGCCCTTATCACCTGACGTACGTGACCTAGCTCCACCCTTAACTACCCTAAATCCCTCGTCTACTAATCTCGGACCAACCTTAACCCCTTCCTCAACTCTAACCTCGCCGATAAGCTACCTATACTAGAAACTAGGTTCCTGACTCCCCCTTCAAATTACTAACGTCTTCAACGTTAGTATAGGTTCGACCTTCGTCAACTGTAATCCTACCCCTGCCCTCATCAATCGTTGCAAGTCTTTCCGTCACCTCGCGTACACTACGTTTTAAATCAACTATCTCTTCACTCAAATCGCAAAAGAAACAAACCGATCTCTCGGTAATCGCCATAGGACCGCCGTTGTAATCTTTAAAATCAGTATACCACCGATTAACCCCACACCTAGCTCACGACGCTTTCTGCGACGGCATCGCGCAAGTTAAAGTAGGTAACGTTTATAACCGTCACAAGTTTAAATTAAATTAAGCCGGCACGCTTTGAAAACTTCTAAATCAGTAAAAACCGCAAATATTCAGTTACTTAACTACTGGTCAAAAAAAGAAACGCAATTTTTGAGATTTATTAATAAACATGAGGACTCAGTATATAGTAAATGATTCTTTAACATAACAAACAGTCAATAACGCGTATGGCCACCCCTAGCCACAATGCAGGCTTGGAGTCTGGCCCTCATCGACCTCAACAGTCTCTGCAGGAAAGCAACAGGGATGGCCCTCCACACTTCAATAATTGCATTGGTCAGTTCCCTGATGTTCTGCGGCTGATGCTGACGTCTGCGAACTCGCCGTTCAAGTTCATCCCATGCGTGCTCTATCGGTGACATGTCTGAGCTGAAGGCTGGCCATGGTAAGGTCTGCACCTGTTGTCCCTGCAGGTACGCCTGCACTATCCTGGCTGCATGAGGTCTGGCATTGTCCTGTTGCAGGAGCACCAATTCTGGATGTTGCCTCATGAATGGAAGAATATGTGGGTGAAGAATCTCATCCCTGTAGCGCTGGGCAGTCAGAGCGCCATTAACAACCACCAGCTCAGTTCTTGAAGCAAAGGCAATTCCTGCCCAAACCATGACACTTGGTCCTCCCCATCTATCATGCTCCACTACTGCAGCATCTGAGTATCGCTCCCCTGGTCGTCTGTATACCCTGACACGGCCATCAGAATTGGACAGTCTGAAGCGAGACTCGTCAGAAAAGAGGACTTGCTTCCACATTCTTTGTGTCCAGTCACGGTGCTGATAGGCCCATTGCAGGCGTCGTTGCCTTCTTGCATCAGTGAGAAAAGGACTTCTGTAAGGCCTGCGGGATCGGAGTCCTGCATTACGGAGTCGGTTTCTGACGGTCTGGTCACTAATTCTGTTGTTGTGGATACCAGGTGTCTCTCTGGCTGTCTGACGAGCATTCCGCTGCCGATGACGCAGGTGCTGCAGTATAATGTGGCGATCCTGGCGTTGGGTCGTCACACGAGGTCGCCCACGTCTTGGCAGGTCCTGAACACTTCCTGTGGCATTGTACCGTCTAACAAGCCTAGAGATTGTGCTGGGATGCACATGCATTCGTTGTGCAACTTGGACAGCAGACATGCCTGCATCCAACATGCCCAAGGCACGACCTCTGTTGACCTCTGAGAGTCGTGGCATGCCTCAATCGCGGGAAAAAGTTTGGTTTTCTCAACGGGCAGTGTGTATTCTGTGAAGTCAAAGAAAAAATGCATGCCTTCATAAAGAATACATTCAATTTAATCTCTGTTTATTGTTTGTAACAAAATGGCGTCTTAGCCGGGATTAGTCAGGTTTAAAAACATGCACTAAGTGGCTTTAAAAGATTTGAACAAACATTTAACCATAATCTTGAAACTGTGATAATACCACTAACAACTTAAATTTTACACCATATGCAAGCTAATTGCGTTTCTTTTTTTGACCAGTATATAACAATGTGAATATAAACGCAAGTATAAAAAATTCAGAACTTTCGAATAGTAAATTTATCGGCAATATCCACAAGTAGAAACAATATCAGAGAGCCCAGGGAATGCGTCCGCTCAGTAAGGAGTCTAGCTGACGAATGATGATGGCGATGATGATGACAAGCTTTATTGACAGGATAAAAATTTTGATTATATCAATTGGAAGAGAAAAATCAAAAAACACTAACCAACCAAATAAAAGTCATCAGACCTGTCCAAAACTTCTGTAAAAAATGCAAACAGACGCTTATATTACGTTATGTTAATTAACATCGTTAGAAAGGATGTGAAAATAATACAAAACAAGTAAATCATGACTTAACTTAACCTAAGTTAAATAAATCTCATGTTAACAAAGAAGTGAGATTGATATAAAGGTACACAGTTATATTATTTCAGTCATATTTATTCAGTCATATTTATTCAGTCATATTTAGTCAGTCGTATTAGTTCAGTAATATTATTTTAAAAGCGGCAAAATGTATACAAACAGATTCACGGTTGAAAGAACATGAAAAAAAACCAAAGGGGAAATAAACAGGTTCGAAAAACTTTCATAATAAATACATTTAAAGTAAACAATGGTGATAGAATAATAATGACTCGATAATGTATAATGATTTTTCGACGCATCGACTAAAGACGAAAAGAAATTGGGGAAAATTATTAAGAAAAACTTTTATACATCATTTGTGAAAAATTCTGCGCACCATCAACTCTGAACTGCCATTAGGATATTTTAGAAGCTTCCTTTAATATCCATTACTAGAATTGAAATGCGTTAAAAAATATACATATACAGTGTATATATATAATATATATATATATATATTATATATATAACGTAAAGAACGACGCTTGTATAGAAGAACGTTCCGCGCAAGATGAGGAGGGAGAACGAACAAATGAAAAAAATGCGGTAACCACCCGGGAATCGAACCCGGGATCTTCCGATTGCCAGTCAGATATAATCTAAATTTTTTCATTTGTTCGTCTCTCCTCATCTTGCGCGGAATGTTCTTCTATACAAGCGTCGTTCTTTACGTTATTTATACTGTGTTGTTTGCAGTTGAAATGTATATATGTGCGGCATGCGAGAGGTGCCCCCTCAGGGCATTGGTTTCTGCGTGTATGTAGGAGAATTACGACTTCTGGTTGATTGAGGCCCATGATGTAGTGGTTATCATATCTGACCGGCAATCGGAAGATCCCGGGTTCGATTCCCGGGTGGTTACCTCATTTTTTCATTGTTCGTTCTCCCTCCTCATCTTGCGCGGAACGTTCTTCTACACAAGCGTCGTTCTTTACGTTATTTATACTGTGTGTTTGTTTGCAGTTGAAATGTGTATATATATATATATATATATATATATATGTCGAGTATATCTAACAAAAATCTGTAAAAAGTCTCTCATTAAGATAAGGTATATGAGCATATTTATGTAATTATTCAAACTATATATGAAAATTGCTTTTTTACAATGCTTATAAATATTTTCAATTGTATTTTATTTACTCTAATAATAATAATATTAACATTATTATTATCATTATTATTATTATTGAGTTTTCTATTCTCTTATTTTTGTTATACAATCTTTTTTCACAGTTAGATAAAGAACGTTCTTTTATTGCTTCTCTAAAATCTCTCTCTCTCTCTCTCTCTCTCTCTCTCTCTCTCTCTCTCTCTCTCTCTCTCTTTTATTTTAGAAATACAGAACCCCTTTTAATTTTCCAGTGGGATTCAAAATCTATAAAAATTTTCAGCTTTATTTTAAAAATGTTTCTAGATTTAATAACTTTAAAAAAGTTGCGATAAAAACATTAAAAAACGAGATGAAGTCAACAAAATGAACTTTTTTAGATGTTGCATTAAATTAATCACGTCATTATTAGTGACAAATGATATCATTATTATTATTATTATTATTATTATTATTGATGAATATCAAAATGACGTCCTCAATCTTGAACACAAAATTTTTTGGTTGCAACGATCAAATACATTGGTTAACATTTTGCCAACCAACCAATCGATTTCTAAAACAGAGCAACCATATACATTTATTAACCAAGTTTGTTTTCATTTTTAAAACTTATTTAATATTTCTACGAATAATTTGACAAGATTCTATTAATTAGGATGTAAATACCATACATATACTGTAGATGATAGTTAGCGAATTGGTTTGCACTGTGATGTAAATTTCTGATTCATTAACCAAGTTTCATTGTTTTAGCACTTTTTAATACTTCTGTAGGGCAGAGGTGGGGAACTTGCCGCCCGCGGGCATACTGTAATAAATTAGTGTAATTTAATTGCCAACGGACAGTTTGATTATTAAAAATCACAATATTTACATATTAATGTCCCAAACTATTTTTAAAGCTGCTGTCTGCCCGCTAGAGAGTATTTTAGTTGAAATTTGCCCACCACGCAATAAAGGTTTTCCACCTCTGCTGTCAGGTGTTTGAATAGATATTGTATTAAATTAAAAATGTTAAAACCAATATTAAAAGTTAAAAATTATTCATAGAACCTTAGAGTGAAAGTTATGGAAAGTTTGTACTTAGTTAACCAAGTTTGATTGCATTATCAGTATCGTTTTAACCCACCAACCGCCATTGTTCTATTTGGCAACACATTTTAACAACACTCTTTATATTTTTAATTTTATTTTTTATGCTTTAATTTTAATTTTTCTTCATCAGATACCTATTTCACGTTTATCTAAATTCTCTGAAGCTGAATATATCAGGAAATAAAAAAATACAGGGTGTTCATAAAGTCACGCAAGTGAATATGCATGTACACTTCACCATATTCACTCGCGTGACTTTATGAACACCCTGTAATTCTGACCCTTAATGGGTTAATATTTCTGAGCATGGTTTGAATAGATAGTCTATTAATTTCGGATGTAAAAGTTAAAAATAATTCATAGTAGGCCCTACCGTAGAATGAAAGTTATTGGAAGGTGAGTTTTAGGTCAGTTTAAGGGAAAATTCTGGTTCATTAACTCCTTAGTGCAGAGTGTTACTTTATTGATTTGGTTCTGGCTAACGCCAGACGATTTTTATTCAGTCTCGGAGAAGATCTCCGGGCGATAATGGGTTAACCAAGTTCTGTTATAATTCCAGAGTTACTCGAGTAAATTAGTTATTTTGACTACATAAAAGGGTCGTCGGAGATCAGAGGTCAGAGGTTATTTGATACCAATTTCCAATAAAATAACTCAACAGTTGGAATTTATTTAATATTTTTTCTTCATCTTCTTTAGTCACATACTGTCACGATGATGTTACGATCCACACTCTCTCGATGCGAGGTTCACTTTTAAACCTTACTTCATATTATTTCGTTTTATATTCTTCAGACTCACTTCTTAGCCCACTTTTTCACTTTTTATACTCTCCTCACATTATAAACTGCGCTATCACTTCTTTTCACTCATTATAAGTGTGTGTGTGTGTGTAAAATTTCTATTTAAAAAGTTTTGAAAGAAGGAAAAGTTATTAAAATTTTATTACGGATATATATATATATATATATATATATATATATATATATATATATATATATATATATATATATACCTTATGAACCTTATGTTGTTTCGTGCGTTGGTCTCTCTTCACACGGAGGTCAAGCTGGTGGCCCCGCCTCTAGGTCTGCCTTGGTGGAGGAGCGAGTTGCTTTCTTACGCTCTCCATCGTACATAACCAAAAGGCACGCCCGGCTCATCTGGTACCGTCCTGAGCAAGGCATCCAGTCTTCTCTTGAAGACTTCAACTTTGACCCCCGTTACGTTTCTGAGGTCCTTTGGAAGCTGGTTGAAAAGTCTTGGCCCCCTGACAACCAAGCTATTTTCCTTCAGAGTTGAGGAGGTCCTTTGTCGGGCCTTTAATTTGAGAACACTACACATTCTACCTTTTCTATTTTCCAGTGTTGTTTGAATGGTAATTGGGTTTAGTTGTAGGTTTGGTACCAGTTTTTCGATCATTTTCCATATGTAGATTATGGTGTACCTCTCTCTTCTTCTTTCCAGGGAGTACAGATTTAGTTTACGTAGTCTTTCCCAGTAGTTGAGTTCTTTGCAGCCATCAATCTTGGCTGTGAAATGCCTTTGCGTTTCTTCTAGTTTATTAGTTTCTCCCTTTTTATATGGGAACGTCAAAACTGAGCAGTATTCAAGTTTTCGTATAATCAGTGTTTTTAGCAAGGGAATCATTACTGTCCTGTCCCTTCTCTTGAACGTTCTTAGTACCTGTCCGGCGACTCTTTTTGCTTTATTTATCGCTACCTGATTTTGTGTTTCGAATTTCGCATCATCGGTCATTATTATCCCGAGATCGATCGCTTTCGTGCTTCTCTGAATTTCCTGTCTATCTGGAGCATAACATGCAGTCTAAGTTCTTCTTTTCTATCATATCTCAAGAGCTGAAATTTCTCGGTGTTAAATGTCATGTTATTTTCTTCTGACCATTTGTATATTTTGTTCGTGTCGCTCTGCAAGGCCTCCACGTTATGTACATCGCTGAGTTTTCTGCTGATCTTTGTATCGTCCGCAAAGGATGTTACTATACTGTAGCTGTTTACTCCGCTGTCTATGTCTGTTAGCATGATAATGAGCAGGAGTGGGGCCAGTACTGTCACTTGTGGTACTGAGCTGCGTATACCAGGGATGGGAAACTGAATCGAACTGGAATCGATAAACTGATAAAACCAATATTATTTTATGAACTGAAATTTAAAAAAACGAACTGAAAAAAATTCTGACAACTAAAATCGAAATTCGAACTGAAATTGAAAAATAATAAAAAAACTGAAATCTGAATTTGAATAGATTAAAAATAACAGTTTTGCGTTTCAGTTTTGAGGAGCATTTGGATTGTAAAAAAATATAAATAACGTGAATTATTTTCCTTTTTTTGCGACTTAACATTTGTATGGATTTAAAATATCCATTTATCCTTTAATTCGATATAGAAAATAACGCAGACAATGGTTTTAAAAATGAAAGAAAAAGAATTAGGGAGGAAAATTTTTACACCATATCAAAATACTTTTCAATAATGACTGTGCTCCTTTCGTTGACCTAAGTTTAATCACTTGGTAAGGACGCCTTCAGTTTTTTTTTACCATTAAATTTTTCAGTTCGATAATAGCTATACTATCTCTATCTACATAAGTGAGTGAGATAATCAGTGAGAATGACCAAACTTCAACTCAAATGTTAATCCTTTGGAATGTTACTCTAATCTCCTTGGTATTTCTCTAAATGTGCGTTATCTATATAGACAAATGAGCGGTTTGAGGGTGGTAGTAAAAGGCACGGATAAGAGATGGAGTTATATTCCATTACGTTTTGGCACAAGCCTCGCTCACACAGAATGTCATTCTGTGTGAGCGAGGCTTTGTGCCAAAACGTAACGAAATATAAGAATTCCATCTCTTATCTGTGCCTTTTTCTATCACCCTCAAACTGCTCATTTCTCCAAATGTTTATCCTTTGGAATGGTCCTCTAATCTCCTTGTATTTCCTCCCCTCTCATAAAAAAAAAAACTGGAATCGAAATTTAAATTGAATCGAACCGAAAAATATTAAACTTGAATCGAAAAATAAATTCAAATCGAAAAGAAAATAAAAACTGAAATCGAAACTGAAATCGATATTTTTCAAACTTAAACTGAAATCGAAAAATGGACTTAAAAATTTGTCACTTTCCCATCCCTGATATATACAACCAAGGTTATATATATATATATATATTTTTATATTTTTTTTTTTTTAAGTTCGGGAAGAACCGATTCGCCTCTATTTAAAAGGGCATATCTCGGCGGAAAAACAAAGAAAAAGTGAGAGGAAAGACAGAGGAAAAAGAAAGGGTGGAGGGGACAGTCGAAGTGGAAAAAGACCAAGGATGACAAGGACTGCAGGGTCGAGCCCCATCATCCTTGGGTGCTAGGGCCGGGAGGGCGCACGTGAAACCTCCAGGAGCAAGCACGTACAAACGAGCACAAACATCACTCAAGAGCACGAGCTTAGAACCCCCTTGCGGGGATATATATATATATATATATATATATATATATATATATATATATATATATACACATAAAGAAAGACAGACAGACATACAGACAGAGAGAATTACAGAATTACAGAGTTACAAGCTAACCAAAACCCTAAGATCCACCCAAGGTTAGCCCAAGAAAGTGAAGGGAAAAACTAAAAAATGCAAATGAAAGTAAAGAATAGTGAAAACTTTCATACTATGCTCACATTTATAAACGTGTAAAACTCTCACGGAGGAATATTAGTAAGAGTAAAGTATAGAACGGACAAGGCTCTCCTTCCTCCGCCAGCCACTGCTGACAGAAAATAGTTGCGAAAGGAGATTTATAGGAGAGCAGGAAAAGTAAAATGAAAAAAGACTTCAGAGTTCATTCACACCAAGCGTATTTATTATATACAAGACGTCATCATTTCACCGTTGCATCATTTCCCCGATAAATGCCAAGGTCATCGTGCCAAGAGACTTACTTTTACAAATTAATTAATTGCATTGTCACCCCTCGCTTACTTTAACCCTTTCAGGACGACCGGTACAAATTAGGGATCACTTGAAGATCAGGGCCCCCAGCCTTCTTTAGTTATCCTTATAAGGCTAACTAACGAAAATATTACGACCTAACCTAACCACTGTAGGGTGGCCCACTTTTCAATTTTTTTTTTAAAGTATAGGTTATCGTAGTTTTTCCCATTATTTAGCACTATACTAGCACATTGGTACCATTTTTACAAAAATTGATCAATATTTAGGGGTCTCGCATCGACCTTGAAATTACGAGTTTTTTTTAAACAATGCGTACTTTCTAACGTTTTACTGAATCAAGATAAATCATTAAGTAGGGATGTTTTCTGAATCCTCTTGATGAGAGAAGTCGTTTGGTGTGCCTTCCAATGTCATACGACTAACGGTTTAAAGGTGTGCCTGTATACAGGTAATACCAATGTGCTAGTATAGTGCCAAATAATGGGAAAACCACGATCACCTATACTTTTCAAAAAATGAGTCACCATACCCGGGCGGAATGTATAATGTATATAGGTAATTAGAAAATGCACTATGCCTGTGCCAGGTACCTAACCTATTTCTTTTTTTGCAGATCATAACATTTTGAAATTCTGTCTGAGTTCCTCATCCTTTGTCATGGACAAATCGATGGCAACCATAACTGGAAGAACTCTTGAAGCTACAAATAGAGAGTCATCAAAAGGAAAGGCGAAAATAACATCGCTACCTTCTCTAAGATCGGCCTCGGAAATTTTTTTAGTTGGCCAACCGTCGTCCTCCATCAGTGGTAGCAAATTGCCAACAACACGGCAGGTTTTGCAATACTTCTTCAGTGTTATCCAGTACACTGCTAACAGGAAAGACGCATTCAAAGAAACCGTAAACAACGTCTTAAAGTTTTGGAACATGGCCCGCATTAAAATAATCACAAAGCTCAACTGCGAACGGAAGCTAGAGGCATTGTGGAAAGAGTGGCACTTACTCCAAAAGAGCAGAAAACGAGAAACTGACGCCGGAGGAAAACGGCAGAAGTTTTCGGACAGTGTGGACAAGCTGTGGGATATCGGAGCATCTGACGCTGTCGAAGATATAAAGAAGAATCGACTGCTGTCCGACAAGGACAAGAAAGAAGACATTGACTTCTACCTCGATCAACGTGGTCCTCGGGTGGCAACGATGAGCGGGAACGATAAAGTTTTCGCTGTAAAAAGAAAGCTACAGGGAGGAAGAAAACGTCCTCGCCAGGAGCCGCAAACCTCAAAGTGTGCATACGAAACCGGAGATGAAGCCATGGAGAATGATGATACTGGCATGTCAGGAGAGTCGGAGACAGAACTAGCGTTCTCCCTGCTGAAAGAGCCAAGTGTGTCTGTCAATCTTCCTCGCTGCATCCTTAATGCACCTGCTGTCATGGAAGTGGCTGATCGTTTCCGCATGTCCAATAATCAGGTGCGTATTGTGTATAGTATACACAATACGCACCTGATTATTGGACATGCGGAAACGATCAGCCACTTCCATGACAGCAGGTGCATTAAGGATGCGGCGAGGAAGATTGACAGACACACTTGGCTCTTTCGGCAGGGGAACGCTAGTTCTGTCTCCGACTCTCCTGACATGCCAGTATCATCATTCTCCATGGCTTCATCTCCGGTTTCGTATGCACACTTTGAGGTTTGCGGCTCCTGGCGAGGACGTTTTCTTCCTTCCTGTAGCTTTCTTTTTACAGCGAAAACTTTATCGTTCCCGCTCATCGTTGCCACCCGAGGACCACGTTGATCGAGGTAGAAGTCAATGTCTTCTTTCTTGTCCTTGTCGGACAGCAGTCGATTCTTCTTTATCTCTTCGACAGCGTCAGATGCTCCGATATCCCACAGCTTGTCCACACTGACCGAAAACTTCTGCCGTTTTCCTCCGGCGTCAGTTTCTCGTTTTCTGCTCTTTTGGAGTAAGTGCCACTCTTTCTACAATGCCTCTAGCTTCCGTTCGCAGTTGAGCTTTGTGATTGTTTTAATGCGGGCCATGTTCCAAAACTTTAAGACGTTGTTTACGGTTTCTTTGAATGCGTCTTTCCTGTTAGCAGTGTACTGGATAACACTGAAGAAGTATTGCAAAACCTGCCGTGTTGTTGGCAATTTGCTACCACTGATGGAGGACGACGGTTGGCCATCTAAAAAAATTTCCGAGGCCGATCTTAGAGAAGGTAGCGATGTTATTTTCGCCTTCCTTTTGATGACTCTCTATTTGTAGCTTCAAGAGTTCTTCCAGTTATGGTTGCCATCGATTTGTCCATGACAAAGGATGAGGAACTCAGACAGAATTTCAAAATGTTATGATCTGCAAAAAAAGAAATAGGTTAGGTACCTGGCACAGGCATAGTGCATTTTCTAATTACCTATATACATTATGCATTCCGCCCGGGTATGGTGACTCATTTTTTTGAAAAGTATAGGTGATCGTGGTTTTTCCCATTATTTGGCACTTTACTAGCACATTGGTATTACCTGTATACAGGCACAACCTTTAAACCGTTAGCCGTATGACATTGGCAGGCACACCAAACGACTTCTCTCATTAAGAGGATTCAGAAAACACCCCTACTTAATGATTTATCTTGATTCAGTAAAAAGTTAAAAAGTACGCATTTTTAAAAAAAAACTAGTAATTTCAAGGTCGATGCGAGACCCCTAAATATTGATCAATTTTTGTAAAAATGGTATCAATGTGCTAGTATAGTGCCAAATAATGGGAAAAACCACGATCACCTATACTTTTCAAAAAAAATTGAAAAGTGGGCCACCCTACTAACCAGTCGTTAGGTCAACTGTACACCCTTGACGATTGGTTAGGTTAGGTCGTGATATTTTCGTTAGTTAGCCTTATAAAGCTAACTAAAGAACGCCAGGGGGGAGGCCTGATCTTCAGGTAATCCTAAATTAGTAACGTTTCGAATACACGCATTCATAACTTAAACCTACAAAAAATTCTGGCCTTAGAAGGTTAAATAAGGGAGCACTGATCCTGAGGCACCTCCAGCTGGTCACCACCTCCGAATTTAAGAATTCCCACGAAAGTGTACATCAAGTATGTGATTTTCCATATTTTTTCAAGAAAAAAAGATTTATTTTAAAGTAATTTACTTTGCGTCCTTTGCATAGGAATTACTTAGGTAAGAAAGCATTGATCCACAAGCACCTCCACTGGTCACCACCAAAATTTCCCCGACAGTGTACATATTGTAATTTTTTTCCTTTTTTTCACGAAATATTGTTACAAATTATTTAAAACTAAAGTAACTACCTTCAAGTTGATTATGTCTGTTCGGAGGTTTTTGACTACTGAGATTCCTATCAAGTTTCTCGTCTCTACCAATGGGGTATCATCTGAGAGCTCTCACTGCTCTGCAACCAGGCTCGATCATCACCTCCTCCTCCTACATTTAATCAAAAAGGAAAATCAGTCTGCTCCCTATACTAAATAAAGCACATTCTCAATATACCCACCTTTTAATACAAATTTGTACTATTAAAACACCTATTCAACTATTCTTAACCCTATTTACGGAAGTATTCACTACAACCTAACCCCGCAGGAAGGCTACTCCACTTCTCGAATATCTTATAGGTTAAAAAGCCCCTCGCAACGTTTGTCTCGAATCTTTTGCCCCTTATGTTAAAACCGCTGTTTCTCATATTCCTACCGTGTAGAACAAAACAAAAATCTCATGAGTTACGTTGTGAAATTTATTTAAAATTTTCAAAGTTTAAAATTACTTTGCCTCTCAAACGCCGAGTTGGTGTATATATATATGTATATATATATATATATATAATATATATATATATATATACAGTGGCGGCTCGTGGTGGTCATATGAACAAGTGGTGGCCAGGGTCAGTAGATAAGTAAACATTGTGGTTTATTTGACAAAATAATGTGTATACACTGTATATCCTTTTCAGTGCCAATAACAAAGAAAACATAGAGAGTGCCACATTATACAGTATACAGTATGTTGTTTACAAAATTTTAGATTTAGAACTTTTAGAAACTATTTTTTCTATATTTCAAAGCATATAATTATATTATTATATAATAGGCTAAATGTCTTACTTTAAAAACTTAAATATGGTATACAGTCATTTAAAAAAGACGTGTAGTGAAATTTTATACTTCTTCGTAATAAATGTCCGTAAGAAACAGGGAGTCTCGTCTCACGACAAGACTTTTTTAACCAATTGTATTTGTATTATTAAAATAAAATACTTATACTAAATATGACTGATAATGAAAGATATAATATATATATATATATATATATATATATTATATATACAGTATGTATAGAAACGACGTAAGTATAGAGGAGTGTTCTGCACACGAGGAAGAGAAATAACGAACAAATGAAAAATGAGGTAACCGCCCGGGAATCGAACCCAGGATCTTCCAATTGCCGGTCAGATATGCTATCCACTACACCACGGGCCTCGATCAGTCAGAAGTCGTAATTCTCCTACATAGGGCAGAAACCAATGCCTTGAGAGGGCACCCTCGCAAATCGTGAATATGTACATTTAACTGCAATGACCACGCAGTATATTAATGTATAGAAACGACGTAAGTATAGAGGAGTATTCTGCACACGAGGAAGAGAAATAACGAACAAATGAAAAATGAGGTAACCGCCCGGGAATCGAACCCAGGATCTTCCGATTGCCTCTCAAGGCATTGGTTTCTGCCCTATGTAGGAGAATTACGACTTCTGACTGATCGAGGCCCGTGGTGTAGTGGATAGCATATCTGACCGGCATTACCGCCATTTTTCATTTGTTCGTTATTTCTCTTCCTCGTGTGCAGAACACTCCTCTATACTTACGTCGTTTCTATACATTAATATACTGCGTGGTCATTGCAGTTATA
>JAJOZX010003923.1:37500-47500 GCA_023014485.1 Bathynomus jamesi
GTGTGCTTTTAGTTTCCCTATGGCTTGTGTAATATCATCTGTCGTAAAGTCGAAGTCCGTTATACTTTCCCCTTGTAGTTCTTCTTCAAACAACGCGTTTCTATCGCATATCAGTTTGTCAGTTTTTGGGATATTGAAAGATGATTCGTACTGAGCTCTTAATATTTCAAATACTTCTGTTAGATCATCAGATAAAGCACTGTCTTCGTTTTTCAAAGGCCCCATAGTCGCTTGGTTTTTCGGCTTCCTTTTTCCAAATTATAGAAGTACTTTGAGTTAGCCTTTATGGTTTCTATAGCGTCATCTTCTTTTTCTGTATGCTTCTCAATTAGTTCCCCTATGACGCAATCGATACTCTGCAGTAGTTTGTCATTTAATATTTTTCTGATGTTGTTATCTTTATAGTTACTTAATTTTGCAGTCACTCTTTTTCTCTTTCAGAACAATGATCGCTTTTGTCTCTCGAATCTGCTTCTCTTTCTTCTTTGTTGTATTTTTGGGACATATCTTTCCACAATTTCCAGCGTCTTCTCCTCTAAGGTTACTAGCATCTCTTTCGTTGTCTTGGCCCCGAAGATGGTTTTCCAATCTATTACTTCCATGCTGGATGCAACACCTTCCCAGTTTATAGCTTTGGAGTGAAAATTAAAAATTTCGAGTTTGCTTCTTTCTGTTGTTCGTGTTCTTTCCTTTCCTGGTGCTTTTATATTAGTTGTTATTTCAACAATATTGTGATCCGATATTATAGTTGGGGATATATCTACATTATCAATTAGGTTGTTGTTGTTTGTGAATACCAAATCTAGGCAGTTGTTTCCTCTTGTTTTCTGTTATTTCTCGTGTTAACATAAATTCATCAGCTTGAGCTAGTAGCATCTTTACCTGCTCCTGGTTTTCCCGTGTGCCTCCCTTGTCCTGGTGTATACATATGTTTTTTCCTATCCTTTTATATTTCATGAATGGAAAGTTAAAATCACCACAGAGAAAAATATTTGGGGTTGGAGAGTGTAGAATAGATCTTTTACCCAGTTTCTTACCTCTGTAATGAAATCTTAGAATTTTGAGGTTGACGTGTTCGGGGTCTGTACATTACAATTAGTACCAAATTTAATTTTTCAACTTTTGCTGCTACACATTCTACGTAGCTGTTTGAGGTACTTATAGTCATTTCTGCCATATGCCTTTCGCGTGTGTAAATAGCACATCCTCCTTTACGTCTCGCTGGTCTGTCGGCTCGGAAGATGTTATAGTTGTTAATTTGTATTTCTTTTTTGTCAGTACAGAACTCACAGTTTTCACAGTTCGCCTGCCAGTTCTTTAGATTAGTTTTCGTGAGACATACAAAATCTGCTCCGGTTTTTTGAATGAGTCCTTTCAGGTATAAAATTTTGTCCGGGGAATGGTTTGATTTAAGGCCCTGAATATTGGCTAGGATTATTTTATTTTTTCCCTTTCGTTTTTACATACTTGCGTTTCCGATTCGTTTTCCAATGGTGGTGCCGGTTTCGTTGCCTTGTTATCCTCCGAGAATTTTCCTCTTTTTATCTGTTTCGATAACCGTTGTCCCGATATCGCATGTAATGTCTTTCTGTATGCATTCTGTACGCCTCTCGGATCCCTGTATTTGTCAGTTGGCTTTGTATTTGTTGGATGGTATTCAATAGTTGAATTGTGTGGGTTCCATCTATAAAATTGGTAGCCGTCTTTGTTGCTGGTTTCGTCTGCTCATCTGTCGGGTTCCTTTGAGGGTGGTGGTAACTGCATTTTTGTCCCTATTTGCACCTCCCATATGTTGCATAGGTGTTGCAGACAGTAAGATAGTGGAACTTGCACTTTTTTCAAATTTGCAGTATCCTCTTGTGTAATGTGTGTTACATAATGTGGGATGTGCATAGATCCATTGTCCATCTCGATAACTGCAGTACCTTTTTGCATAGTATTTACAGACGGTATTTTCTACGCTTCTACTTCTTGTTATCTGATTATTTTCTATGTTCTTAATTTTGATATTATCATTATTTTTCTTTGATAGTTTATTTCCTACGTTTTAAGTTTTTATCTTTTTATCATTTTGCTCGTTGGGCAGTTTTACTACATCTCAACTTTTACTTATCTCTTTTCTTTCATCTATTTCTTCATTCCGTATTATATTGTTATTCGTTATTATACTGTTATTCGTTATTTCCTCTTCTCTCTCATCAAGCCCGAATTTTTATGGGGACATATCCGAACTCTTGTTTCCCCATTATCTCCTCCTTTTTTGTAACACTCAAATTTGCTTTCTCCATTTCTTTAAATACCGCAAAAGAGTTTACTTATGTATATATATATATATATATATATATATATATAAAATTTCAGTTATTGTTAACAGACTCATATGAATAATAAATGTTAATATATTTCACGCCTTTTTTTTTTTTTAAGGAATATTTTTCGCACTTGAAATCACACTTTAAATCGGACATCCAATTTTCTTTTTCCCCTCCAAAAATATTCTTCCAAAATTCGAGGAATAACTTTTAAAAAAATATTATTATTTTAGATTTTATCTTAAATGATGAATTTCAATTTGCATTTTTACTCGGTTGCTGATGTTATTAATGATATAGAAGGGAGAGTATTTCGTCTATATACTGTACCAGTAAAAGACAAAATTTAAATAGATAAAATACAAAATAGATTTAAAATTGCTCCAAAAATTATATGTATCAATAGTAATATATCAGAACCCTTGCAAGACTTGCCACTTACCTCAAATTTAGGTTTTTTGAAGTTTCACTTTATTTCAGACGTTTTTGTGTAGTAGTAGAAAATATATCATGTTTGGAGGAATGCTGTGATATAATTCTTCGTAAAATTTGCGAGTAGCTTGCTGGCCTCATTAACTATAGCACCTGTTACTTTTATGTGGGTCTATTAAAGTTTTTTGACATTGTAGTGGTATTTAGTTTGAAATAAAATATACAAAGCATTTTTTTTCTGCAAACACCTGTTTTAACTACAATTGTACGCATGTACCCCGTTTTACGCTACCAATTAGGTGTAGTAATGCCTAGTTAAGAATATTAATTTTTGTTTAATTAAGATTATAATGTTTAATATAAATCATTTACTAATAATTGTGAAATTGTTTGAAATTGTTTAAGGTGGGAAGAGTTGGCAGTCCTGAACGGAGGCCGACAAAGCGGGCTACCCCCAAGGGAGTCAGTCTTTTGGCGGCGCGTTAAGCGTGAGGTTGGCGCCATGTAACGTAAAATTTAATTAATTGTTTGTGCCCCTCTCCGACGTAAAATGTTATAGTAAAATTCCGTACTCGCATCCCCCTAAATTACTTAAACCATTTTCGGAAGTAAATAAAATATTAACAAGTGTTAAAAGAGTGTTAATGAACCCCCCCTTTGTTTTGTAACTGCTTTCATAGTCTCGGCGTGGCTACCATGAAGTTAGACGGTACAGTGAAAACAAGTGTAGAGAAAGCAAGCGATAAATGAAATGAAGAGCCGATGGAAGAGTAAATAATGAAGAAAGTAAAATAATAAAGCGTGTTCACTATATTTGGTGGCAGCTAACCTTATTAAATTGTTATCAATTTAATAATACGAACCCATGCATTCCGTTAGGCTTATGCATTATTTTTTCGTTTCTGATAAATAGGAATTCAAAATTTGTGTGTGTGTTCTTTCGACTAATCACGATCGTTTTCACGTTCTCCGTATAAAGAAAATTAGTAGATATTCAAAATGGCGCCCCTTACATTCCAAATTATTCTGAGTCGCGTCGCTTCAAAAAAGTTCGCGCGTCAAAAATTTTTTTGTTTGAGATTGAGTCTAGAGACTCAAAACTTATTTTAGTCGTTCAGAGTCGGTTTTGAGTCAAAACATTTGTGGAGTCAAAACATTTGAGTAGCAGTAAATTTCAGAGTCGTTAGCTTTCGTTCAGCCCGTCGGAGAGGTATATTTTAAATCGTTCGTCGCTGCCGAGACTCAATTCTTTTCACTTCATTTCGTTCACCTTTTCTCCTGTCCTAAAACCTACCTACGTTTGTGTCTTTTTTGTGTTTAAAACTTTTGGAATTAGAAATTATAATAATAATAATAATAATAAGAATAACGATTAATAAATAAATTTTACTGAATTTGTACGTAAGTAAATTATGTTAGTTTAAATACAGTGATACACATTTTATACGGTTCTTTCAAAATGTTTCAGCGAAAATTTGTACCGCATTTCTAGGTATGTATACATATATAGTATTGTAAGACATTTCATGAACATGTAAAATTTTCTGGGCTTCATTAGTAGATTTTTTATTATATTTCGATTGATTGTATATAAATTATAAGGATAGGCTTATATTATTGTTTATGTAGGTTTACGGGCTTTTTGCTTCGCTTCGCTTCGCGCTAAAATAGGATTACGTTACATTTTAAGGGACAGTCGAAAAATAATCTTAAACATAATAAATTGTCAGAGTATAGGCTGGCCGTATAGGATTGTTAGACTTCAAAATAAGCTAAATTCGTTTAACTGAAATAGAGAAATTGTGTTGTGAAATTTTCGATAAATATTTTTTGGATTTTTTTTATATACTCATTAATTATATACTTACTTATTAACTTATACGTATATATTAGTTATATATATAATTATATATATTTATATACTCATAAAATTTGGTAGGTAGGCTGATTATCTATTTTTTTTCCTCTCCGTTCCTTTCGTTCAATTTCACGACAATTCCGACATATTTTGTAAAATGGCTATTGTATTGTACTAAAGAAGGATTTCTTGTAGGCCTATCGTTAAATATTGTTCGGAGATTAACCGTTACTACGGTATATGTCTATTGAGTAGTAAATTCTTAGTTATTTAACAAAATTTTAATTAGTTTAACATAAATAATCATAGGATTTTTCTTTAATAAGCACAAATGTTATGCATTAAATTCTAAATTGTGCTTTCCACGCGTAAGATTGAATTTATTAATTATAGGTCTAAAAGTGCGGCAGTAAATTTTATTTTTATTTTGGGGACCTATGTGAGTTAAGGTATACATATTTTACAAAATTTGGATATTATAATTTTTTTTTAATTACAAAAATTTGTGTAGAAAATTCTTTTCATATATTGTTTCTTTACGTTTTATAGATTCATTTAATTTTATTTTTATAGGTAGGCCGATTTTTTATTTCTTTCTTCCAGTTCAATGAAAATGGTTAAATTTTTATTTGGAATTTAGATTGTATTCTAAAAAGGATGTTTTGATTTGATATTTTAATTTGGGTATTAGAAATGAAAAATTTCCTTTTTTTTATAGGCTGGCCGTATAGGATTGTTAGACTTCAAAATAAGCTAAATTCGTTTAACTGAAATAGAGAAATTGTGTTGTGAAATTTTCGATAAATACTTTTTGGATTTTTTTTATATACTCATTAATTAAATACTTACTTATTAACTTATACGTACATATTAGTTATATATATAATTATATATATTTATATACTCATAAAATTTGGTAGGTAGGCTGATTATCTATTTTTTTTCCTCTCCGTTCCTTTCGTTCAATTTCACGACAATTCCGACATATTTTGTAAAATGGCTATTGTATTGTACTAAAGAAGGATTTCTTGTAGGCCTATCGTTAAATATTGTTCGGAGATTAACCGTTACTACGGTATATGTCTATTGAGTAGTAAATTCTTAGTTATTTAACAAATTTTAATTGGTTTAACATCATAATCATAGGATTTTCTTTAATAAACACAAATGTTATGCATTAATTCCAAATTGTGCTTTCCACGCGTAACATTGAATTTATTAATTATAGGTCTAAAAGTGCGGCAGTAAATTTTTTTTTATTTTGGGGACCTATGTGAGTTAAGGTATACATATTTTACAAAATTTGGATATTATAATTTTTTTTTAATTACAAAAATTTGTGTAGAAAATTCTTTTCATATATTGTTTCTTTACGTTTTATAGATTCATTTAATTTTATTTTTATAGGTAGGCCGATTTTTTATTTCTTTCTTCCAGTTCAATGAAAATGGTTAAATTTTTATTTGGAATTTAGATTGTATTCTAAAAAGGATGTTTTGATTTGATATTTTAATTTGGGTATTAGAAATGAAAAATGTCCTTTTTTGTTTAGTTCGAGCGTTTGCATAGAAAAAATTACAAAATTATGTCAGGATATAATGCAGTTTCATTCGGTTAGGGATATTTGTATAGAGGTTCGCTTACAAACAAAGCGACCACTCTCAATTATGCAATGTTTTGTTTTTGTTTACAGTAGGTTGCGTGTATTTTTGAGTGCATATTATCTATTTTTATTTAGTATAACTATGCAAATTTGTAGTTTCACTTGGAAACTATAAATTACTGGGATTTTTGTGATTTGCAAGCCATACTGGGGTTTCTGTTGAAGGAGAGAGTTGTGTCTCAGATGTAAATTGTGAATTACGAGTTGGATTCATGAAATTTAGAGTTTCAAGTTGGAATTACTGTATTAAAATAATTTTTGGTAGTAATATTTAAATTTTTTTTACTTTTTATAACTGTTTTAGAAAATTATTATTGTTTAAACCTTCAGTCGGGGTTACTAATGCATTTGAAACATTGGCTCGAGTGTTCCCTCGGAAATGGAGCCTTCTAGATAGCCAGTAACGTTTTTGTGGCGTCTTCGTGTGCTCCTCCTCAAAGGCAAGAGGGTTCATGATTGTCAGAGAATTGATGACATGAAGTTTCTGGGGTTCATTGTTGTCTTTTGTATTTAAAAGTATCGATGTGATTTCTGACGGTAGTTTGAACAATAATAGTTCTTAAATTATACTAACATTACTATGTATGGACGCTTTTATATTTATACTGTACAATTTTGTTTCGTACGTTTTATGACCTTTTTATCTTCTCCGCTGTAACCGCCACAAGTGACCTTATTGGTAGCTAGATGTGATTAAATTTTTGCGAAATTTTGAGATGTGTAATTTTTTTTCCGTGAATTTGGCCAGAGCAAATGTGTAGTTATTGTTTCGAAGTGAACTGTCGAGAAATTCGGTAAATTAAATATTAAATAAATGATAAGCAGTACAGAAACACGTTTCGAATAAACTTTTTTTTCAAATTTCAAAAGGCTCGGTTTGGAGGCAACCAAGTTGAATCCGAGTTCCATCCATTGAGTTTAGTCGACCGGATAGTGATCGATCACCAATGAAGAGAGAAGAGAAACCACTGCGCAGGGACTTGGCGCAGGATGGTTTCGGAAGAGAAGAGATAGAAGAGAGGAACCGAATGCGCAGGACTTGCGCAGGACAGTTTCGGAAGAGAAGAGAAGAGAAAATTTACGTGTGCAGGGTCTTGGCACACGAAAGTTTCGATCGAAGATGGTCTACTGTATTTTTCGGGCAGTAGCTGGTCACGCTGCTCGAATGCTTCGCTAAATATGTGTCGTAGCACGCGGTAGGCAAGCCACGAGAGCTTGAACGGTGTTTACGACTGTACTGTCCATACAGACATACAGTAGGTTCGTTGGGAAACGGCCTACGCAGAGTGATCGTTTGATTGTTGCCAGTGGAAGAGTCTTTCAGCCGGACGTAGCAAGAGCACGTTCACCGACAAAGTGGAGATGAGACAAGGCGAGTTTTCTTCATCGACTTCTAGAATTGCAATTCCGTCCAATTCCAGCGCGTGTCCCGCTTTCAGTATATCTCCCCCCCTGATCCTTTTAGAATTGGACGTCTCTCTTGTTTTTTTTTTTTTCGCCATTTGGAGAGAGAGCGGAACCATTATAGCGTGCTGCCCTGTTGCATGTTGATTGGAGCAATCCCTTGCATTCTAGCGAAGTGAGCAGGAGAGCTGCGATTGAAAATTGAAGAAGTCCGTTGTCAGCGTGCGGATTGTGATCTAAACAACGTCCAGCAAATGAATGTACTGATTATTATGTAATGAAATTATAAGTAAAGGGTGCGATTATTGCCCATATTGTTGTGTTTTTCGTGAAATAGTATGTGCGCTCTTGGTCAATATTTATGTAAACGTTTTCTTATATTTTTTCTATGTTGCCCTGATAGTAACTGTGTAACTATACAAATAATTGTTTCAAATGTAAAGCGATCTTTGATGAGAAATCGCTGGAATAGATTGTGAACTTGAAATTTGCGTAACCAATGTAAGAAAATTTTCGTTATTTTTTTTTGCCATGTGTAGATTAGTACAGGTTGTAATTAATTATTAGTGTGAAATGTTATTTTATGCAAATGTGAAAATTATAGTTTTCGATTTTTATAATATGATACAAAATATATGTGTGGAATTTGTCATTCTAATTATTTCTTTCTATCAACTTTGAATTTGTTAAAAAAAAAAATATATATATATATATATATATATATATATATATATAAATTTGTTGAATAATTTATTAAATTTGTTAAACGATATTAATAAGTTTTCCTAATGAAAAACTTATTTCAAGGGTGATGCGAGTGTAGTAATGCCTAGTTAAGAATATTAATTTTTGTTTAATTAAGATTATAATGTCTCCCTCCTGTAGGAAAAAGATTCGCACACCAGTTAATAATGAACAATCAATGATACGATACGATACGATAAAGCTTGTGTGAGCAAAATTGTCAAATTGTTTGAGGCAGGAACATAGGACTTGCAAACAATTTAGCACTAAGTACCCTCCTTATACCCCATTCTCCTTACCCATCAAATCAACAAGACCATAACATCGACATTCTTAAAGACCAACTTAACCTAACCATCTTAACCTAATTTATGCTAACCCCAATTTATGTTAACCTAACCTAACTTAATCTAACCTACATTATACTTTTCAATAGAATGTCAATTCGATCAAATGTCGAAAATCTCGATACCAATTAGATTTCAAACATTATAAAAAGTCAGTCTTTTCATCCTTTAAAACTGAGGTTTTAATATTTACCAGGTTTTGGACTATCATCGTCGACGTGGACCTCTGAGTATGCGTCACCTTTAGTATATCGTTATTCTGGGTTTATAAGAGTTGAGATGATTCGTCATTTTTTATTCCTGTATCGATTATAGATTATCTATGAAATAAATTTTGATAAATGCGACACAGACTGATAATAACAAAAAAATAAAAATAAAAAATTAATTCAGTATTTGACTTCAATTTCTAAAAGCCTCTTCAAGTGAAAATTCTAAAATGGATTTAATGTTGATTTTTTGTTTATTGTTTGTTCCAGTTTCCTTTATGACTTGTTTTGCCGTAACAGACTGGAAATTAAGTTCTGAAGGAAATCAGAGAAGTGATGAAATCATTAATAAATCAGGACTAAATTTAGAAATAGCTTTTGTGAATTTTTGTTCTTTGAATTTTCATTGTGACGATGTATAAAGCTTTTCACTTTTTTTATCGTAATGGTTTCTCTCTCTCTCTCTCTCTCTCTCTCTCTCTCTCTCTCTCTCTCTCTCTCTCTCTCTCTCTCTCTCTCTCTCTCTCTCACTCTCTGGTGTATAGAATTATTACAGGAACCAGGTCACTTGCAAATTTCTATAATAATAAACTCTTCAGACTTATTTATTAACCTATTAGAAAGAATGAAATTGTAAGCCTACGGCGAAGTCCTCTATTACAATGAAGTAACGAGGTCAATTACGATGAGGTAATGAGGTCAATGAGGTAATGAGGTCAATAATATCGAGGCAGGTGGAAAAACAAAACCAGGACATTTACTGGAATAACAATAGTTGGTGGTTGAATTCAATGAACCTCTATCTATGTTATACAGGGTGGCCACAAAGTCCCTCTGCATGAAAAACAAGGGTAACGTACAGATATGCTGTAATTTCACTGCAAAGGGACTTTGTGGCCACTCTGTACAAACCTCTTTCACGAAAACCTAATAATAAATAATCAGTGAGAAAAGCAAGAAACTGGCACAACGCTCAGGCCAAATGAATGCTCCCCATCGGGAGTCCAACCCCTGACTTCAGTGTCTTCACT
>JAJOZX010003923.1:52500-120000 GCA_023014485.1 Bathynomus jamesi
CTTTCTTCCTACACGGAAAATAGCTCCTATTTTGTTGTAGATATTTTTCTGGGTTCAATTTAGGTTAGGTTAGGTTAACCTAACTTAAACAAACATAACGTAACATAACATAACTTAAATACAATAAAACAAAAACTTATAGAGTAAAATCCTGAGTTAGCATGAAGTAATAGTAATTTGATTTCGAGTTTTTTAATTAAAATCCTAACGCGAATGAAATTCGAAAAATAATCATTATACACGATAAAAAAGGGCATTCTCTAAAATTTTAATGGAACCCGTACTCCGTCCCTACCTTAACGCAAGCGTAGATGATTAAAAATTTGTAAAAAAATAAAAGACATCGCATGTAGGAGCTAATAAAACTTCAATTACCACCGACGAAAATGTAGGAGGAATTTGGCGATTTAGGAATATATATATGTTAAAATATTAAAAATCCTCTCAGGTAAAAATAAATTAAAATGTTAATTGAATTCCGTCTTTTCCAAAGAGGTTCTCATTGGAACCAAAAAGAAAATAAAAATACGAAATTTTTTAATTAAAATCAAAGATTTTTTGAATAGTTTGCGCGAGGGGTTACGAATGTCGAGAAAAGGTTAAAAAAAAAAAAAAATTTGCAATCCTTTTAAATTATTTATAATATCGATAACCTGAATTCAAATGAGGCTTCATAAATATACAAAACGGGTTTTACCAGTTTTAAAAAGCAAAACAGACGCGAGGGGAAGGAAAATTGAATAAATGTCCTTGAAAAGATTTTTACGAGAACTACACACAAAAAAATATACAATACAATACTACAAATCTACAGACTAACAAAAACACTAAGATCCATTCTAGGTTAGCCGCGGAGGAAACGGAAATTTGGTGGTTGAAATAAAATGGCAAAGAAAAAGTGGTTTTGAATGAAACTCAATTATTTAATGAATTGCCAGATGTACGATTCCACGATTTTATCTTTCGCGAGAGTTTTCGGATGTTTTTACCTCCATTACTCATGGACCTTTCGGATATCTTAGTCACATTACATCTTATTTTCGCCTGTTTTTGAACTTTTAATTTAATTTCTGTAGAAATTCTGTTTTTCTACTTTCGGAAGGGACAAAATTAATTAACCTTTAATTTATTTTACCTGAGACGGTTTTAATAGTGTAATTTTTTATTCCGTTCATATATATATATATATATATATATATATATATATATATATATATATATACAGGGCGTCCCAAAAAAATTTACACACTTTAAATAATTATAAAGGCAGTGTTTATTAAAATACATTTCATTTTCAAAATGTAATAGAATCTACAGACATTATTTAATTGTTTTGTCAACGCCTGTTTTCAAACTGACGTCCGTTCTGGTCCAGGCACTGCTGATAACGCGAAGCAATGGAATCGCAAACATCACGAAACATTTCGTTTGGTATTTGTGTGCATTCTCGTTCAATGGCTGCTCTCAATTCAGCGACTGTTGCAAGTTTTATAGCGTAGACTTTGTCTTTTAAGTATCCCCATAAAAAAAGTCTAGTGGTGTGAGGTCTGGTGAACGCGGAGGGTATTCTACGAAACCCCTTCGTCCAATCCACATCCACATCGTGCCAAGTCCCACTCGCAATACTCCACTCTTCGGTCCGGATCATCTTCATTAATAGCATGGACTAATCTTGGAATGTAACTTTTCCATTGACAGCGCCTCAAAATGCGTTGGACAGACGATTCTGAAATTCCTACCTCACGACTCGCTTGCCGCACAGATTTTCTTGGACTTTGGTGATACGTTTCCAGTACTCTTTCTTGCTTTGTGGGGCTTGTCGATGTCCGTGGTCTTCCGGAACGCTTCTTGTGGACATTCTGAACAGTTCCATCGGCTTCAAACTTATCTCTAATTCGAGTGATGGTAAGTCGCGTTGGTGGATCTGTTTGAAACTCCCTCCTAAACTGTCTTTGCACTTCAACTGCGTTTTCACACTTCCAGTAGCATTTTAGAATGAATTTCCTTTGTTCAAAGCTTAGTCTGACTGCCATTATTAATTCTAATGGGTTTAACTTAGAAAGAAAGAAACATCAATTGAGCTATCAGCTGTTAAAGTGTGTATACATTTTTTTGGGTACGCCCTGTATATATATATATATATATATATATATATATATATATATATATGGCTACGTCATGGCCGATGTCGTAACACCGCTTCCCGGAGATCAGCGAAGTTAAGCGACTTTGGGTCTGGGTAGTAGCTGGATGGGACACCGTCCTCTGCGCCCAGATTATGTATCGACCCATGGTTCGGATCCCACCTAAAGCTGTAGGTCCCCTCCGTCATATGACCTTCGATGTTGCGAAGGAAGTTAAACAACCCCAATTAAAAAAAATATATATGTATATTTATTTATTTATTTCTGCGTACAGACATGTGTGTTTGTGTGTGTAGCTATTAAATGAAGCCAGCATTTTAAATTCCTAAAATATATTTACTTCAATGTATTTTTTGAGATATATATATATATATATATACCGTCTGCCAAAAAAAAAGGGTTCACTCTAAAAATAGCCATGAAGTCAACATTTATTAACTAATCATAATGAAACTCATACAGAATAAAACTATGTAAACAGTAAATATGTGCACCAATTTTCAAATTATTATATTAAAAATTAATGATTTAATGAGGATTGTGTATGTTTATGTTTGTTAGTGAACATCGCTCCAGTTTTGAATTCTGGGAGTCCACAAAGGCGGTAAAACATTGGTAATAAAATTTTTATTCTCATTTTAGTTATAAAATACATCATAAGATTTATAAAATATAGAAAATGCCTCCATGTGATAAACTTTCAAAGGCTTTTCTCACTGATGAAAAGATTCACTGTGGAGCCACCTCGGAACAGTCAAACTGACAGAGTTTACTGGCGTGTCCAATGTGAGAATGAAATACGTGATAGCAGACTTTTTGCATCCAAAAGTCATTTCTCAGCTAGTGTCACGGTGTCAGTTGGCATATCAAAATTAGGAAAACATCCATTCATTTTATTGAGCCTGGTGTAAAAGTCAATGCCGAGTACTATCAAAATACTCTGCTGCGAAACATGCTTCCCGAAATGCAAAATCTGGCCAACGGTGGTTTTTATCTTTTTCAGCAAGACGGAGCAACGTCCCATACAGCAATATCAACTGTGGAATACTTCAAAAATAATGCCCCAGAATTATTTGAACCCCAAAATTGGCCACCTAACAGTCCTGACTTGACAAACCCTGTTGACTATGAAATCTGGGAAAATTTGGCACAGAGAGTTCACAGGAGCAGGGTGAGAAATGTTGATCACTTGCATTAGCTTCTTGTGGAGAAGTGGGAAGAGATACCACAGGAGCAGATCGATCGAACCATTGATGAATTTCGTCCAAGATTGAAGAAAATTGTTGAAACAGAAGGGAAACACATTAAACAATTTTTTTTAATAGGAATTCGAAAAGAGTAAAATGTTAATTTGATTTCTTTTGTAAACTTAGGATTTAAGTACTGTTTCGAAATTCAAAATCCTTTTTTTATTTTCATGTTTTTTTAATGAAGGCATTTCCTTGTAGTGATTAATACTTAAAACCTTCTTATTCTCGTTTTTATAACTATTTAGCGCGTTCTTCTATTTTCGTTCTCTCTTTGTGTGTTTATACGGACGCGGCCAGACTCACTTTCGCCCGGTGGGTGCCATTATAATTTCTAACAATGCGACGGGAGACTGGGGTTAATTATAATCTTCATTACACTTTTTACTACTTTATTAATGCCGAAAAGACTTAGTTAAACGGGATAATGCGAAGGGGAATTTAATTATAATACTTAAGCCGAGAGAGAGACAAAAGAATAGCCTAAATTCACAATTACATTCTAACACCCAAAAAGACACCTTCGTAAACGCGACGCTGCCCAGTGACTGAAGGGCATTTCTACCAAGCCTCCGCGGGCCGACTCCTTGTGTTGCCAATTCGTATTTTATAATTTCAATAAACAAAACATTATTCATCTTAATTACATTTGTTAAACATCATTATCCTCTCTATTAATTTCTTATAACCAAAACATTCTAATTAAATATAATTATAATATAAACAACCATAATTTATCGTAATTTCATTTATTTAATATTATTATCTTCTTTTAATTTCTTATAATCAAAACATTCTAATTTTTAATTAGACATTACTACATCCTATATTTTATAAATCTTATGATGTATTTTATAACTAAAATGAGAATAAAAATTTTATTGATGTTCACCAACAAAATTTGTTGAACATAAACAATCCTCATTAAATCATTAATTTTGAATATGATAATCTGAAAATTGGTGTACATATATACTGTTTACATAGTTTTGCTCTGTATGAGTTTCATTGTGATTAGTTAATAAATGTTGATTTCATGGCTGTTTTTAGAGTGAACCCTTTTTTTAGGCAGACGGGTATATATATATATATATATATATATATATATATATATATATATATATATATAATATATATTTTTTTTTTTTTTTTTTTTTTTAAGATAGCTTTTTGAATAATTGTACATACTATTAACTTTATTATTTGAACATTAGCGAATATATATTGTAATTAAACATCACTTATGAACCATTTCGACTTGTAAACCTCGTAATTCTGAATAAAGCCTATGGTGCGCGACTTCTCAGACACCCTATATATATATATATATATATATATATATATATATATATATATATATATATATATATATATATATATATATAGTGGTTAGCAACGATAACTACGAATCTATACCTCGTTCCTATTCATCCATTTTTTGGTTTCTATACAAAAGGTACCATAAAAATCCTTCAAATGAGGAAGGGTGCCACAAAGGGGTCGAACACGGATCGATCCCGAATATGTGTTCAAAATCAGTATGTGTGTGTATATATATATAATTTTATAATATATATATATGCTTCTCGGTGGTGTAGTGGTTAGCGTCGCTGATTACGAATCCATCGGACCCGGGATCGAGACGTGGTAACGCAGACGGCGCGCAGCAAAACCCAGCTGTTCATCCTTCCACACAATAAATTTGTTGGTAGATAAAAGGGTACCCTGGGTAGCCTCATGCTTAAGACGCTGGGCTGCTGATCAGGAGGTCCTGAGATCGAGTGCGGGCGAGGACTTTGTAATTTCTGACTGTCCGTGGTGGGACGTGGTTCGGATTCCACGTTAAACTGTAGGTCTAACTTAGGTGGAGTGACAAGTTTGACCTTCGTCAGAATGAACAATTCGGACGGAAGCAAAACCAAGGTTAACCAAGGTTATATAGAAAACTCTGTTAGTAAAAACAAATAAAAATAAAACGCTTTTTATTAACCGCTTTTGGATCAAATAAAATAATGGTTAAAATATAATAACTGATTTATTATTAGAGTTAACGAATGTATTTTGTTGGCATTGGTTTGGCTTCGTTTTGTCACTGTAGAATTTTATTATGAATGCTGATAAATACTAATAATTAATAATAAACGGTTCTGGACGACATAAAGAGTTAACTGACCCTTTCGCGCCGAGGACGTATCGCGTTACGTCCACAGTCAAGCGCTCGACGACGCACACTTAAAATATACCTGCTCGAAAGGGTTAATATTAACTGTTTTAATTTTAAAGCAAAAATAGATTCTTTTATTTTCTATAAAATATAAAAATTTTTAATGTAATTATAAATTATTTCACCTAAAAATGATTTAATAAAATTCTGATGCGGAGCAAAGCTATAAATATCCATATTATCGAACGTCCCCAACTTAGTGGAGGGGATTGGGGCTGGGCTGGCTTAACAGGTAAAACATTCTGTGTTATGTAATGAATCTTAAGGAAGGGGTCCGACTCTGGTTAAAGTAAAAAGTTTTAATGTCCGTATCTATCCATCTATCTATATATATATGTATGTTAGGGTGGAGTGATAAATTTTTTTTTTTTAATTTCAAAATGCTTGGGGTCGGGAAAGTTGCGTATTTATGTGAAACGTACTGTGTGAATTTTTTGTAATCGTACGGCTATAATTAAATTGTGCACACTGAACTCAAAGTTTTTAAAAATTGGCAAAATTACTAAAATTTCGCGTTTTTAAATTAAATTACAAAATTACAAAAATTTCACATAGTACGTGTCTAAAAAAAACTGAAAATAAACCTGGCGAAATTTTAGTAATTTTGCCAATTTTTAAAAACTTTGAGTTCAGTGTACACAATTTAATTATAGCCGTACGATTACAAAAATTTCACACAGTACGTTTCACATAAATACTCAACTTTCCCGACCCCAAGCATTTTGAAATTAAAAAAAAAAAAAATTTCACTCCACCCTAATGTGTGTGTGTGTATATATATATATATATTGTACGTAAGTGAATATACAGTAATTCACTGAGGAAATCAAGTAAACAATGTAGTAATTCGAAAATGAAAATAATTTTTGTTTAACCTAAACAAATTATTGTTAAAAACTAACAAACGCAGATTTTGCTTCTATCAACTAAATATTTATTTACTTCAACAAATCATTTTCAACAAAAATTATTTTGTTAAAAGAAACAAGAAAATCTGAGTACCTAAAAATAACAAAAAATTTTGTTCAAAACATTTAATTTCGTTTTGAGTCAACAAAATCTCTCTCTCTCTCTCTCTCTCTCTCTCTCTCTCTCTCTCTCTCTCTCTCTCATTAAATTATCTATCGAATAGTCTAAACAGCGTTAAGATAATTATTTTTAATACAAAGATATAACAATGAAAAATCATCCAAATTTTTTCATATCACCCTGTATTAGGGGGGGGGGGGGGGGGGTCGAAATTTTGTATTCTTATTCTAGACACTGCTCAGAGTTTCTTTTGGGCCCCTAAACAACATACTGTAATTACACCGCTATGCGGCCCCCCCACCTACCCGTTGCATATGCCCCCTTTTTTTAAATTGAAATGAAATTGAAACCAATTCTTTGAATTAAAAAACCTGATAAATGATAAAGAGTAAAGTAAATAATGATATAAGTAAAGTTAAAGTAAGTTATAATATATATATATATATGTTAAACACAGACCGTGCATGGAACAAGGAACTCTTCTGGGAAAATTAAATCCACTATAGTCCGAATAAGTAATGGTAAATGACAAATACCATAGTTTTTTCTTTTTCATGATTTTAGCCCGACGTGGGCAACGGGTCTCTCGCAAAGAGATCCCATAAATATAGCTTCCCTCACCAGCTATCTGCAAAGCAGACAGGATCACAGCTTTGGGACATGGATCTAGGGTTTAAAGCAAGCCTAGATCCCTACATTCAGAACCTCTATATAAGTAAAAGACTCGTTGCATTCACGTCGTGTTGAATAAATCAAAGAAAAAGGGGGTAACTATTGTATTTTTAGCCAAAAAAAAACAAAACTTAAACCTCAACCGGGACATTGAGCGTCCACTTTTCAAGGCACGAAACACACGTCCGTTTAGTATACACAAACTCAGAATGGTTCCCTGAGAACATTATATGTTAAACACAGACCGTGCATGGAACAAGGAACTCTTCTGGGAAAATTAAATCCACTATAGTCCGAATAAGTAATGGTAAATGACAAATACCATAGTTTTTCTTTTTCATGATTTTTAGCCCGACGTGGGCAACGGGTCTCTCGCAAAGAGATCCCATAAATATAGCTTCCTCACCAGCTATCTGCAAAGCAGACAGGATCACAGCTTTGGGACATGGATCTAGGGTTTAAAGCAAGCCTAGATCCCTACATCAGAACCTCTATATAAGTAAAAGACTCGTTGCATTCACGTCGTGTTGAATAAATCAAAGAAAAAGGGGGTAACTATTGTATTTTTAGCCAAAAAAAACCAAAACTTAAACCTCAACCGGGACATTGAGCGTCCACTTTTCAAGGCACGAAACACGTCCGTTTAGTATACACAAACTCAGAATGGTTCCCTGAGAACATTATATGTTAAACACAGACCGTGCATGGAACAAGGAACTCTTCTGGGAAAATTAAATCCACTATAGTCCGAATAAGTAATGGTAAATGACAAATACCATAGTTTTTCTTTTCATGATTTTAGCCCGACGTGGGCAACGGGTCTCTCGCAAAGAGATCCCATAAATATAGCTTCCCTCACCAGCTATCTGCAAAGCAGACAGGATCACAGCTTTGGGACATGGATCTAGGGTTTAAAGCAAGCCTAGATCCCTACATTCAGAACCTCTATATAAGTAAAAGACTCGTTGCATTCACGTCGTGTTGAATAAATCAAAGAAAAAGGGGGTAACTATTGTATTTTTAGCCAAAAAAAACCAAAACTTAAACCTCAACCGGGACATTGAGCGTCCACTTTCAAGGCACGAAACACGTCCGTTTAGTATACACAAACTCAGAATGGTTCCCTGAGAACATTATATGTTAAACACAGACCGTGCATGGAACAAGGAACTCTTCTGGAAAATTAAATCCACTATAGTCCGAATAAGTAATGGTAAATGACAAATACCATAGTTTTTTCTTTTTCATGATTTTAGCCCGACGTGGGCAACGGGTCTCTCGCAAAGAGATCCCATAAATATAGCTTCCCTCACCAGCTATTTGCAAAGCAGACAGGATCACAGCTTTGGGACATGGATCTAGGGTTTAAAGCAAGCCTAGATCCCTACATTCAGAACATATAATGTTCTCAGGGAACCATTCTGAGTTTGTGTATACTAAACGGACGTGTTTCGTGCCTTGAAAAGTGGACGCTCAATGTCCCGGTTGAGGTTTAAGTTTTGGTTTTTTTTGGGCTAAAAATACAATAGTTACCCCCTTTTTCTTTGATTTATTCAACACGACGTGAATGCAACGAGTCTTTACTTATATAGAGGTTCTGAATGTAGGGATCTAGGCTTGCTTTAAACCCTAGATCCATGTCCCAAAGCTGTGATCCTGTCTGCTTTGCAGATAGCTGGTGAGGGAAGCTATATTTATGGGATCTCTTTGCGAGAGACCCGTTGCCCACGTCGGGCTAAATCATGAAAAAAAAAAAACTATGGATTTGTCATTTACCATTACTTATTCGGACTATAGTGGATTTAATTTTCCCAGAAGAGTTCCTTGTTCCATGCACGGTCTGTGTTTAACATATAATGTTCTCAGGGAACCATTCTGAGTTTGTGTATACTAAACGGACGTTTCGTGCCTTGAAAAGTGGACGCTCAATGTCCCGGTTGAGGTTTAAGTTTTGGTTTTTTTGGCTAAAAATACAATAGTTACCCCTTTTTCTTTGATTTATTCAACACGACGTGAATGCAACGAGTCTTTTACTTATATAGAGGTTCTGAATGTAGGGATCTAGGCTTGCTTTAAACCCTAGATCCATGTCTCAAAGCTGTGATCCTGTCTGCTTTGCAGATAGCTGGTGAGGGAAGCTATATTTATGGGATCTCTTTGCGAGAGACCCGTTGCCCACGTCGGGCTAAAATCATGAAAAAGAAAAAACTATGGTATTTGTCATTTACCATTACTTATTCGGACTATAGTGGATTTAATTTTCCCAGAAGAGTTCCTTGTTCCATGCACGGTCTGTGTTTAACATATAATGTTCTCAGGGAACCATTCTGAGTTTGTATATATATATATATATATATATATATATATATATATATATACAGGGTGTCCCGTAAGTCCGGCATCATAGGAGAAATTCATATTTTTCTATTTCTACAAACCATAATTCATATTTTTATTGTGCTCGGGATGCCAATTTCCCGTCCACCATTCTGTTCAGTGACGAGGCTGTTTTTTATGGAAATGGTGAGGTAAATCAACAGAACACCTGCTACTGGTCTCAAAACAACCCTCACTGGTATACCTCTTCAAAGGAAGAAGGTGCATCTCGGGTGATGGTATGGTGTGGCATTTGGAAGGATCGCATCATAGGCCCCCTCTTTTTCGATGAACATGTTACTGGAGGCACCTACCTATGTATGCTCAAGGAAGAAGCATTTCCCAGTGTCTTGAACGATGAAGGAAATTTCCCAACATGGTTCCAGCAAGACGGCGCTCCTGCACATTACAGCACCCAAGTAAGGGAATATCTGTACCAACAATTCCATGGTCATTGGATAGGACGTCGAGGGCCTGTGGAATGGCCAGCTAGAAGCCCGGATCTCACGCCACTAGATTTTTCTCTGGGGTCACTTGAAAGCGCTGGTATACGCAGAGAAAATTAGGAGTGTTGAACATTTGCGGCAGCGCATTATTGGGGCATGTAACACCATTACTCCTGACATCATTCACCGTGTGCTTGCTGACTGGGTATCACGTCTGAATTTGTGTATTGAAAACAATGGTGGACATACTGAGCACGTTCTGTAAATAAAAGCTTTTGTTTTGCCTTTTTTTATTATTTTCCTATGATGCCGGACTTATGGGACACCCTGTGTATATATATATATATATATATATATATATATATATATATAATAAGAAATCTTTCTCCGTATATTACTTAAAGAATCAACTGAAGCATACTAAAACCAAAATATTCACCTTAAGAAATTTAAAATCGTAAATTACTGACACCACTGGCCTTTCCATTGGAACACAGGTAGCTTTTTTCTCGACTCCAGTACATTCAAAATAAATTTATGTCTGTTTTCGTAACCAATTCTATCTTGTGATGCTCCTATTACCACATTTACAGCATGTTCTACGCCATGGCTGTGACAGGGAAAAGGAATAAGCTGAAGTGGTTCATTTCGAACTTTAAGAAGATCATCATTTGTCAAATTCTGTAAAATAGGTGGAGGGGTGATGGTTTCGTTGTTCCAGTCAATCATGTTAGGATAATCGTCTGCTTCAAAGTTCAGTGTTTTTGGCAGCTCAAAATTTCTCTCATTGGTGCTCCTAGTTCTTGCTCGAATGATGTGCTGAAGAGCCAGCTCTCTGACCTCTCTTCTTTTGTCTGTTATCATTGAGAGTAAGATATTCTCTGGGTGGGCAAAATAGGCGTTATTTCTGAGGACACGCTCCATAATCATCCGATGCTTTTTATCTAAGCCAGGGGTGGGGAAACTTTTCAGTACCAAGGGCGAAAATCGATAACATAAACACCTCCGCGGGCGTCTGGCAAATTTTAAGCTTATATACAGTGTGTCCCAAAGAAATGTATACCCACTTTGTTCGATAATACCAGCTATGAGGATAATAAATATATTACTTTTTATATGTTTTTTAATAAAGAATTTTCTCCTGAATCTAAATATGTAATTAATTTTATTAAAAATTGAAGAACAAAAACGTTACAGATGTTTAAATTATAATTATTATTTTTCGAGACTTCATGTGCGATATTTTTTAATATTTTAACCGACTGTTTTGAGATACTTATGTTTAGTGTTGATATTGAAGCATAAATGTTGTAATTATTAGTTAATTCAAAAAATTTACAAATTCCATGGTTAAATGACACTTTATCTAAGATGTTCGACATCTTCCAGAACGTTGTTTTTGTAAGTTTTGCATAGTGCCGTCGGTTTCAAACTTATCTCGTATACGTGCAAAAATATTAGAAAATATCGACATGAAGTCTTGAAAATAATAATTATAATTTAAACATCTGAAACTTTTTTGTTTTTCAATTTTTAATAAAAATAATTACATATTTAGATTCAGGAGAAAATTCTTTATTAAAAAACATAAAAAGTAATATATTTATTATCCTCATAGCTGGTATTATCGAACAAAGTCGGTATACATTTCTTTGGGACACGCTGTATATAAGATGTATTTTAAAAAGCTATTTGCTGGGCTGTAAATAAATAATTTTTAGTAAATAATAAATACCTAAGCGGGCGAATTGAAATTAGCTCGTGGGCGAAATTTCGCCCGCGGGCGAGGGTTTCCCCACCCCTGATCTAAGCCTTTAAGCAAGTTCATGATATACCAAAAATTAGATGCTCCCTCATTTGCCTTTGGATGAGACTTTATCCAAAACCAGCCTGGAGCGTAAACCAGCTTTATAATTTTTACTAGGTCTTGGATGCTTTTGTCTGGATTCCGTGTAGATACATATAAGCGCAGGATCCTGTTTGCTCGTGTTAGCCATCTTGCATGATGGAGGGCACCTGGGGATCTGGTGGCTAACGCTTGTGAGATGCATCCACATTTCATACATATATTTTTGGCCACTGCTGAAACTTTTAACAATATCGGCCGAAACTTCTTTAATGTTGCCCTCTACAGGGGTATAATCAACTATATCCAGTTTGGTCAAATCCTCTCTGAATTTATTTCCAAGAGAACCTTTGAAGGTGTTTGGTCCCGAAGTTTTTCCATCAATTGCTTCAAATACGTGCCTGAAGGGCAGTTCGTTTGCATGCAAAAGGCAAATCAGCCATTGTACCGGCCTGTCCAGATATAATTCAATCAATTTTAGCACTCCGCCAATCCTGCCAGTGTTCACTGGGGTGCCATCGCATAGCAAAGCTTTGAGGGATTCTTTGCTATTAGAATCAACTATAAAAGTTATTATTTCATCTGCAATACAACAAGCAGTTCCCTTATCTGGAGCTATATGATCCATGTAAACATCACCAGGTTCTGTGACTATTACATAATGTTCTTCGTACTCCATTCCCTTCTTTGTCTTAGTTTGATTTTTTCTACCATCAAATCCGATGCCTTCAATCTGTGTTCTCTGATTTCACTTTGATTATGTTATTTTTACCCACACGTATTCTTTCTCTTTCCACTTTTTTCCTATCCAACATATTGGTTTCGTCTAATATTTCCATATCCTTCAAAGCTGCATTTACTATAGCTGCAGTAGCTCTGTAACTTACACGGTATCTATCTGCTGTTATTGTTAAGTTATCATAAATAATTCTGTTCTGATGGTTTTCTCTCAGCTCAAAATCCGGAACAAAGTCAATATCGTCGCTGTCATCATCAATTTCCATGCTCTCATCTTCCATAATATGTAAAGGGTCCAGTTTGCTGGTTGAGGCGACATTCATATCTAGAGCTTATCTTGGCTTTTCTTTCTAATCCTTTAACTCTATCGTGAGTCCTTTTTCTTGCGGAAGTCGTTACTCTGTCGATTGGTCCTAGTTGTTTTTTCTTTGTTTCTGCCCCACAAAAGACTCCCACTTAATTATTGGAACTCTAATATCACATCTGCAATCCGTTCGACTGATTTTTTTATCGTAACAAGTATAAGTGCAAATATCAAACATTTCATCGAATGTCTCCACCTTCTGCTGAAAACTGTTGTTTATTTGTTTTAATAGTACTTTATTTAGCTTTGCTGCAGATTCTATCAATCGTTCAACTTTTATAGCTATTCCTTCAAATCCTATATGTGGAAAGGAGAACTTCTCCCAAATGGCTTCCACATCTTTAGTGACAATTCTGTAACATTCTTTTGCTGTTCTAGAACCTTTCGAAATCAGTTCTTCTCGTTTTCTTACCAATAAATAATGCCTAAATACGTGAGCCTTTGAAGGAGTCATTGAAGGTGGAAATTCTGCAGAGTGACCAAATGTTGAATTGTGCGTTTTGCTTCTTGTCGCCATGATTTCACTTATTTAGGCCTAGTAGCATTAATAACAAGAAACTAATTGTTAAATTCTAGCAATTGAATCATTCAATCTGAATTTAATATAACTCATTCGGAATTAAATCATAACTCATTCAATCATAAACAATCTGAAAATAACAATCTGAAACTAAACAAAAAACGTGACAATAATTTATATAATTCATCTAATCTATCTAAATTAATCAATGTAATCTATTCAATCTATCTAAAACTCTATCTAAATAATCTATCCAAATTAATCTAATCTACTTAATAAGACTTAAGATAGTGCATGATTGTCACATTTGGGGTTTATATCTGTGGAGAGAGTAAAATGGGGGGGATGTTTTGGAAGGGGTAAGGGGGGGGGTCGCATATACTCATTTTTTTACAAGATGTTGAGATCATCATTTCCAACTACGTGCATACTGTGGAATTGGAGAAACTCGATTTTTTATATGTTTCGACCCCGCCCCCAACAGTGTGTATATATATATATAGTAATTCAGATTAATAATATTAACATAAATTTAACCATTCAGTTAACATTCGTGAAAGAGAAGACATAAATTATTCGCATGCTTAACAAACCACTTTCTCCCTACAAGTGAACTGAAAACACTGAGGTCGGGGGTTCGTCTCCCGATGATGATAGTAATACTAATCCAGGAGTTAGCGCAATGGATCCCATTCGTCTTGCCTAAGCGCTGTGCCAGTTTCTGGATCTCTTAACTTATTATTACTAGTAGTAGTAGTAGTAGTAGTAGTAGTATGTGAGAGTAGTATTTTCATTATTATTAATAATATCACTATTATATTAATATTAGTATTTTTTCTGCAAGAAGGAGGGGCCAAGGGTGAATGCCCGCAAAAACACCACCCATAGAGGAAGAAGAGCCAAAATCAAGGTTCATGGTTTTCGAAATGCCTCGACACTCTGCATTTGAAAGTTTAGTGGTTATAGAAGGAAAGATGGATTGTGGAAGATTATTCCAGAGTTCACCGGTTGAGTAGATGAAGATTCAAAATACCGATTAAACCTCGCGTTAGAGAGTTGGACACAAAACGAATGAAAATGTGTAGAAAGTCTAGTGCTGCGTGCTCTCCTTAAAGGAGGAGGCATGCAGTTAGAGAGTTCAGAAGAGCGGTGTCCGTTATAATAGCGATAATAAAAAGAGAGTGAGGCAACGCAATATTGCGGCGAAGGGACAGCGACAGGAGAAATGGGAGTTCCAACACTCCTTATCTCCTGCCTAAGTCCCTCCCGGAGTACTTCCCTAGTCGATTGGTGTCTACAGTCTCTTCCTCCAATAGTAATAATAATAATAATAATAATAATAATAAATAGTATATATAACAGTATGTAGTATATTATATAGTAGTGTATAGTATAGAATAATAATATATAATAGTATATACTATTGAATAATAATATATAATAGTATACGAGTATATTAGTATCTAATATTATAGTAAAATACAAGCGGTAGCTCGCTGTCGTCCTCCGATTTTTTTTCACTACTTCATTTTTTTTATTGGTTATAGATTTAAAATTATATTATATGAAGCCCTCATAGGAAGAAGTGGCTAAGCGACAAAAGTATGGCATATCACATCTATATCATATATATGGCATATCACTGGATGGTATAATTAGAAGCACCGTCGTTTAAATATACATCAATTTTTTATGATCCACAAATAAGAGAGTATTGCGTTTGTTGAATACTATAATATGATGGAATGCTTTTTCCCCTCTAACATATCGAAAAATGGTTCACTTGGAGTCTAACTTTATCGTTTATTTTTTGTCATACTTTATAAAATAATATAATTACAAAAATTGTAATGAATCGTAACTGCAAATCGATGAAAGAATGGAGCTTAATATCCCAATTAAATTGGAAGTTCTTTCGGGCTATCCAATCAATCACAAATGTAAAGAGAAAAGGACATTTTTTTTCACTTTTTCATGTATTTTTTTTATTATATTATATGAGGCCCTCATAGGAAGCAGTGGCTACTTCATTTTCTTTATTGGTTGTAGATTTAAAATTATATTATATGAGGCCCTCATAGGAAGAAGTGGCTAAGCTACAAAATTTAAAAAAACGCCATTACCCCCACCCCTCTACTCCATTACCCTCCCACCCCCACTCTCCATTACCCCCACACACAAAAGTAAAAAAGCCATTACCCCCACCCCTCTCCCCATTACCCCCACCCCTCTCCCCATTACCCCCACCCTCTCCCCATTACCCCACCCCCACTCCCCCAATTACCCCCCACCCCCCTCTCCCCATTACCCCCACCCCCACTCCCCCAATTACCCCACCCCCACTCCCCCAATTACCCCACCCCCCCTCTCCCCATTATATATATCACAGTATACTGTAAATGTGAAGCTCAAGATTTTCACGGCTGCGTTCTTTTCTGTAGTTTTATCGCGGTGCTGGGGCCTTCGGACCCAGTAACCGGTGACCTAGGACCGTGAAACTTGACAGAGCACATCGTCAGCTCATGGGCTGAGTTGGTGGTGGTTGCAGAATTTTCCGATGTGCCGTTTAGGCTGTGCACGGTTCCGAAGAAAGCGGACACACACACACACACACACACATTTTAGCTCAATAATATATACGATTCTATAATAATAGTATACTAATATTATACGCATTCTTAAATTTCATCATCAGAGTTCAGTTGCTGCAAAATTATTTCAACAAAACGTATAATATATAGAATTGTACTCTTTTTAAATCGTATAATGAAAGCTCGGATATAGTGTATTGTACACCATAAAAGATTCATAAATGAAAGCGTATTATATATTTCAAACTGTAACTAAATACGAAGATAAACGTTTTTACATTTTATTATAATAAAGTTTATTAAAAAAAAATTAATTAATAAAATGATGTTAGAAAGAATTTATATAACAAGTCATTAGGAAAAAATACACGAGCAAAGAAAACGTTTTATTACAATATAATGGGACGTTTCGGTGAACTACTGTAAAAACCTTAGACAGATGTCTGTATTGCCTGTCTGTATTAAACTGCATGTATTAAACTGCATTAAACTGTCTCCCTCTCCACCCCCGCCTACCCCCATCCCCCGAAAAATACTGCTAGGTAACTGCTACACTGTAGGTGCTCGACCAAACATTATTGAAATAATGTTTAAATCCACGCAGATGATCCATGAAGACCATCCTCCTGGAAGTGTAAATATCGCTTTGAATTCTCAAATCCAGAATGAAGCCTCTGAATTTATTAATAATCTGAGCAATTTCCTCACCTTATCTGTTTGTTGATGCGTTGATTCTCTCTCTCTCTCTCTCGCTCTCTCGCTCTCTCTCTCTCTCTCTCTCTCTCTCTCTCTCTCTCTCTCTTTCATGCAGATATCACAATAGTCATTAATGTTCTTTTGATTTGCATTCAACGGTGCTATCTCCTCGTATTCCGATCCTCTGGGGAGGTAACCGTGCCTTCCTTAATACGTGCTTCAAAGGTGTTGTAGGTATATATATGTGTGTGTGTGTGTGTGTGTGTGTGTGTGTGTGTGTGTGTGTGTGTGTATATCATCTTTCGTTTTGCTATCTTATTGATAATTTCTCGCCCTGAAATATAAATTTCAGAACAAGGAAATAGTTAGGAGTTCCAAATCGAGTCCCATTCTGCGGCCAAACGTACAATAAGTAACATATTATAGACTATAGTACATGTATGATGTATTGTACTTACTAATACAGCAAATTTCGAATCCCGGTCTGCGGATAAACGTACGATAATTAATGTATTATAGTGCACGTATGGATGTACTGTACTTACCAACACAACAAATGCCAAACTTTACATTCGTTTCATGGCACATTTTTCTTCCTTGTGAAAATTCACGTTATTGGATTAAAATTAAAATTAAAATTATAAGTTAAAATTATAAATTATAATTATAATTTATTTGCTATAAGTGATTTTAGCAAAATTTTGCATCTGTTGTACGAAATCTCAGGAAGGGAAGTTGAGTGGATGCGATGTTTGTACTTTTACCATTAATATGTGTAAAAATGAACACTCAATAATTCCTATATTCATATATTCTTATATTCATTCATATAATTCTTAGATTCATTCGTATAATTCTCATATTCACATATATAATTCGCATATTTATATAATCCTTATATTCTTATATATTTATATTCATATAATACTTATATTCATATACAGGGTGTACATAAAGTCAGGATCTATTTTTGTGAAATAATTATTTTTTTCTATTTTTCTTTTCAGAAGCCCTTAGAATGAATACAGAAGAGCGTGTGGCAATAGTAATTTGGCGAATCGAGGGAAAGAAATACAATGACATCAGAGAGAAGTTTAGAAGGAGATTTCATAAGCCGGGGCCAATAGACAAGACAATACGAAAATTGGTGAACAAATTTAAACGAACGGGATCTGTAAATGATGAAGCAAGATCAGGACGACCGTGTATGTCAGATCTTACCGTGAATGCAGTACGCGGAATTATCACTGAGGAGCCACGTACGTCCGTTCGTGCTGCATCACACAGACTCGGCCTCCCGACGTCATCTGTGCACAAAATTCTGAAAGTTATTTTGCAGAAGAAAGCTATCATTTGCAGGTTTTACATGATTTACATGAGGAAGATTTCGCTCGACGAAGTGCTGTGTGTGCTGATCTCGTAGAACAAATCTGGAGTGATAATTTAATGGACAACATTCTCTTCAGTGATGAAGCCACTTTCCATACGTGTGGAAAAGTAAATCGCCACAACTGTCGAATTTGGGCAGATGAAAGACTGAATGATTTCGTCCAAAATTGGGAAAGAGACTCATCTAAAGTTAATGTCTGGGTGGGTTTAACAAAATCTAAGGTTTATGGTCCTTTTTTCTTTGCTGAAGCTACAGTTAGGGGGCTTATTTATCTGGACATGTTGCAGCAATTCCTTGAACCTCAGCTGATTGGGGATAGGATTGTTAGTACCGTCGTCTATCAACATGATGGTGCTCCTTGTCACTATGCCAAAATTGTTCAGGATTATCTAAATGGACGTTTTCCAAATTGCTGGATCGGACGCGGAAGCAACAAAAGACCTTGGCCAGCGAGATCACCAGATTTAACCCCTTTAGATTTCTTTGCATGGGGCTTTATCAAATCGCACGTCTATCAGACGAAGATTACGAGTCTTGAAAACTTACGTACACGTATACGAACTGCTGCAGATAACATAACCCCGCAAATGCTCCAGAATGTGTTTAGAAATGCTGCCGAACGATTTGAGTGGCAGGGATACTGATGGGCGTCACGTCGAATCCTACTCTTAATTATTTAATAAATGTTAACACTTTATCATTTTATGATTGAATTCCATATAATTTCCAAGTGCTTCACAAAAGTAGATCCTGACTTTATGTACACCTGACTTTATGTACGTTCATATATTCATTTTTACATAAAGACCAAAATCGCATAACGCGAATTTGGATAAATTTTTGATTTGCGGATCACCTGAAGATCCGTCACCCCAGCCTTTTTTAGTTAGCTTTATAAGGCTAACTAACGAAAATATCACGACTTAACCTAACAAGTCTTTAGGTCAACTGCACGCCCTTGACGATTGGTTAGGTTAGGTGTTGATATTTTCGTTAGTTAACCCTTATAAAGCTAACTAAAAAAGACTGGGGTGACGGATCTTCAGGTGATCGTGATTTGCTTTCTATTTTTGCAAATAATTGGTGAATTCTTTTTAAATTACTTAATCATTTTTTTAGATTTAGCCTAATAATGAAACCTGATTAAATTTTGCGATGTTCATTTTCTGTACACATTCTCTCTTCGTTATAAAAGATAGTCATGCCTTGCCTAAACGTTTAATTTTAAGTCTTAAGCCTTTAATGTTTGCTCATATGCATGTTTAAGTGTAATTTATAATAAAATGCATATTTCAATTTCCATTTCTTGTTAACTCGGCAGATCATGATAACATCAGATCTGTTAATATGCGGTTAAGATAAAAATATGGCTTCATCTTCCAATATCTCACTTATCTGTTTAGGCGTTGCCACAGCTAAAATATTTACCTTATCTTCAAATATTGTGCGAAAAGTAATGCAGCCTATAGAGAATAAAAACCAAACAATTCAACATTAAATAATAATGATGTCCACAAAATTTGGGTATATAAACCCCTATAAATTTTCAAATGATTATTCTGATTGACTGATCTAACTTAGAGGCTGAGCATTACTTGTAACATTTTAACAGTAAACTACAGTAAAAGAAAGTCTTTATCTTCTCCTTTGAGCCTTGCTCTCTTCAGAGGACTTGTCTAAAATAGAGAAAAAATAAATTCCCGATACGTTAAAAAAAGAATCGGGGAACCTTCAGAGAATTTAATCAGCTCCACAGAATCCTCCGATCCACTACAAGAAGAAATCGGAGAGTAGTATAGAAGGAAACTACTGCGATTCCCTCTCTACGTTACCCTCTAGTCCAGACTAACAAATCCGTTGCTGCCACCTAACCAGAACCCCGTCAACTTCGAACCGACCAAGGCCAGAGACGGAGGGGTTAACAACTGGCGACTTTTGCAAACAGGATTCTTCCAGTCTTCCAGACCGGAACTAGAACCAACATTCAGTTGACCGGCGTGTCACGACTTCCAGTTCTTCACACCCCTCATTCGACCGGTGTGTCACGACTCTAAGTTCTCCACGCCCATTCTTCGTCCAGGAACAAGTGGCCAGCAAGACACGTCTTCAGGACACGTCTCCAAGGATTTCGCCGTAGGAATCATAAGTACAGATCCTTTTTTCAAATTCTTGAGAAGTCAGTATTATTAACAGTTAATAATTAGTATCAAGCGAACAAAAACACAGTGAACATTCCATACACCAGTGATGAATTTCTTTTTTTTGAAACCGCGTTATTTTCACTATTATAGTTAGTATAGAATCATTTTATTTTATGTGCCAATCATAATATTACCGTACATTCGAGTGAAATTTTGTTTACAATTTTTATTATTTTGTTTATAATTTTTTCAAATTATTGAATTAAATTGACTTGCATTCATTGTGCATTATTTGTGTATTTCTTAGATAGAGTAGACAGGAAACACACTCCAGTTTATAGCAGTTCAAGTCAGTCGGTTGCATCCAGAGGGACAAAACCCCCAGAAATCAGCCCCCAGAGTAATCAGCTCCAGTTGTTGAGTCCAGTAGGATCAACACAGTCAGTTTCCAGTCAGTCAGTTTCAGTTCAGCCACTTTCAGTTCAGCCACTTTCAGTTCAGTCAGTTTCAGTTCAGCCAGTTTTAGTTCAGTCAGTTTCAGTTCAGCCAGTTTCAGTGCAGTCAATTTAATTCAACCTTCTTTTTTTTGTTGTAAAAACAAAGGAATTGACAGATTTGTGTCTTTTTGCACGCAGTAATTGTGTATATATAATATATAGGTGAATTATATATTTTATTGTTTGTAACCAAAACGGTTTCTGAAAAGTATATGGTAGATTTATGGAATTTTGGTCAAGAAGACCTTGTTTTTGGTTTAGATGGATCAGATATCCATGCATATCCTAAAGAGAACGCGGATTTTATTACTGATATTGTTTTAGATGGTCAGGATGACCATGTTTTTGATAACTTTCTCCACAGGACCCTAATTGTTTTGAGTTTACTTCGGCCATGCTGCCGCGTTTAATTTGTCATAAAGATGACCCTGTTTTTTATTCTTTTGGTCATGATGACCGTCGTGTTGTTTCAGATTATGTTTTTTCTGCTTCAGTAGCAGTTGGGGCAGATGCCCTGCAAGGTCCTTTAGGCGAGTCAGTTTTTACAATTGTTTGTAATGATTTTGATAATTATTGTGATGTACAGGGTGTCCCGTAAGTCTGGACCCATAGGGAAAAATAATAAAATTACAAAATAGTCCAAAAATTTATTACATAATCTGTTCAAAGTGTCCGCCGTTGTGTCGCACACATAGTTGAAGACGCAATCTCCACTGCGACAGCACTTTCTGAATCACAGTCGCAGAAATTTCTTGACACGCCTCCACAATGCGTGCTTTAAGGTGGAAAATGTTCTGAAGTTTGACCTCGTACACTTTGGCTTTCAAGTGGCCCCACAAATAAAACTCCAGCGGAGTAAGATCATAATAAAAAAATAATAAAAATAATAATAAAAATAATAAAAAAATATATTATAAATAAATTTTTGGACTATTTTGTAATTTTATTATTTTTCCCTATGGGTCCAGACTTACGGGACACCCTGTATATGGTGACAGTAATAGTGTAGTAACTAACCGATCATGTCCCAGTGACTTCTTTTTAAATTACTATGGTGAGGAACATGCCGTCCCTCCATTTTGTTTTAACTTCTTTAATTTTAGTTCTGAACAGTGTGACAAGCAATTTTTTCCTAAAGAGTAAAGTGCTCACGTAAAGACGTATTGTCAATTTGAGACATCATGTCTCCCCAATTGGTCACCCGATTCCCCTGATTGCAGTATTCCAATTTTTTTTTCCCCAATACCCCAACCCCAGTTGAACCCAGTGTCAACCAGGGAAATAGTTCAACCATGGTTGACTCTTCTTTGGCTCCAGTCAAACCACAGTTTAACCATCTGTTTTCTTTCACTCAGGTTGGGCCAGAAGCCAACCAGGAGCCTCTTTTGGTACTGCGGAACATTCCTCAGTATCATAACGTAATCGTTCCAACGATCATTCTCGTCTTTCTTCCCTCCTACTTTGCTGATTTTTCCATTTGGCTTTTCCTGGACCCCTTTCTGAAACCAGTAAAAGTTATTCTTCTTAATCCTGATACGCCACCTGCTTTTTGAGTGAGCAAAGCTTGCATGGTCAGTCCAACGCTTCCCGGCATGTTGCGAATCCCTTTAACCGTATGACTCGCATGCCCTATCGCGTGACAACCTAACCATGCGCCTAATTTATCTTGCTCCGTATGTTCGTGAAATTTATCCGTATGACCGAACATAACCTCAATTTAGGTTGTTGTTTTTTTTTTGTTTAAGAGTATTATACGGAACTTATAACCTAGGGTTGCCAAATTTTGTCGCACAGAATGCGGGACAAAAATTTTTCTGAGGTTTTTTTCAAGACCAATTTTTTTCAAACTGAAACTAGATTTCTTCAACGGTTACAACAAACAAAATTATAAAAACTTTATTAAAACAATGCTTAATAATGCTTGATTTTTTTATCAAATGCCTGACTGTCCCGCAGAATGCGGGACGTCTGGCAACCCTACTATAACCCCACGTTCAGTTCATTATAGTTCATAATTTTTTTTTAAATTTGTATTCTTAATTTTCTTTATTCAATTAATCGTGAGTAATGGTCGTTAAATTGTTATTATACCATTTGTTAAGGTATCAAACAAATTTTGACACGCTATTGAATTTTATTACTTTTGACATACTCGAATTCACTTTCCTTCCGTATCCCAAGTCACTTTTACATTGAAACTCATTCGCACATACATCACCATTAATACTACCTGTATGAGAATTTACTAATAATTGACTAAACTTAAAGGATTTTATAACCCTACTCCCATTTTAAATTATTATACATTATTTTTAAACTTTGTTAATTCGAAAACTTTCCAAATGCTAACTACGCTATTTACTCTAGATTATTTAAATTTACTTAATCTTAATAATTGTTGCTTTTTCTATATATAATCTTGCCTGTTGCATTTATTCAGATATTTTAACCAACCTCTAAGCTAATTCGTTCTTCAAAATTTCATAATTCACCATCGACCACTAAGGATTTAGTTCTTCACGGGATGAACCGATTACTCTCATATTCTGCATACTACTGTACATACCCACTCAGCTATACACACTTATTACCCATACTTATACATACATATACGCACTTACGTATAACTTCAACTATAAATCCCTTTTCCCCATTTGGGCATACCACCAACTACTTACACTCTGTACTTAATACACATAACTACACACTTCACCCCAGGTCTATACATCGTCCATTACATAATTCTATTTTCCTTCTCCCTGTATATTATTAATGGTTAAACATTTAAGTATTTAAAACTGTAACTAAATAAATTTTAATGTTCTCACTAAATTGATTTTACTTTTCTTTAAATAAATTCTATTATACCAACTCATTCGTATTTGCAATAAGTTTACAGTTCTGCGATCGTTCTCCCACCGCTGAAGACTCCATCCACCAATAAAATTTAATTGATTTTTACCTGCACTAGTCAATAAGATTAGTTTATTAACTGTACGATCATGGTAACTTCGGAAATTCTCATCTCCGTCAGTTTTGACAAATTAAACTCCACTTCGAATAGTTATATGAAATGGAAATTCCTGGACCTTAAGATTTAAATTTCCCTTGTATCTACTATTCATTATGTATGTGTCACAACCATGCGACCTACTATGCAGTATCCATGTTTGTGCCATTAGAAGTTCGCTGTAAGAAGCGAATGTCCCTTAACTGTGCCTCTCTAATTCGTCTCCTTTGATTTCTCCCAAATAATGACTTATACTGTACGTACAGAGTAAATCACTCTGACGTTATAAAGTAATTTAATTTCCTTCCATACCTTGAATACTGAATCACATGTTTAGTATGTGGATATCTTCCGTATTCAATGTATGGTAAATTCTTTAATAATAATAATAATAAGAATGTCACTCTCTATAAGTCATTATTTATATGTTGTATCCTGTCTGGTGTTATGCAATATAAATATTATCCAACCATACTCATTCATACATCCATGTTCTTACTTGACCGCTATCCTTTATTAATTTTATTACTTATTCATTCATTTATCTATTGTCTACTTATGCCCTATCGACCTATCAGTCTATGTTTACTCGTGTCTATATTACGCACACAACCTATTGTGTGACAACCGATATGTGTACACTACTTTGTGCAGCCGTACATATCCCTTGACGGTCATGATTATGTGCATGTAAATACGTCCACATGTTTTCTTTTCACTTTTTTCTTTTAAGTGCGTTCACCTCTCGCAAGTTATTCATTATTGCTGATACGAATGTTCGAATTCCAATGACGTCGCCAAAAGCAAGCATCTGAATTCGAAATCTTCTCTCTTGCTTCTACTACCAATTTATAACGTTAAGATGTTATATTATGTTTTGTTATTATAATATACTGTATTGGTTCCGTGCCAGGCCACTGGTTCGATATCTGCTTACGTCACATAGTTATCCACGTTCTCACTACTTGTACTTACTATTGCTACCTAATTGTCATTCAAATTCTACGTCACTTATATGTTACGTTATCATAAATTTCCGTGTACTTCCAGTGGAGAGTACACTATATTTTTTCTCCGTTTTCATCATCGCTAGCTTTTAGGCTTTCAAACCATGATAACCAACCATTCTTCTAATAATATTTGACATAATTTGGCGTAATTATTGTTAACTATAAATACATAACATTGTTATTAATCTCCTTTAAATTATAGAACAACGGAGAACTCTCCTTCATTATTTAAATTGTATCACCTATTTAGATTACATCAGTATCAGATATGTCAATTAACAAATTGCTAAAATTGTAATTAACTGTAAATTAATGTTATATAATGTACTTAATATACTCGGTACATGTCGGCATCCCGACATTATGTCGCGGTCCAAAAGTGTATACCTTACAAAAAATTAGTATTTATTTGTTAATCTTTTTATCTTCTAAATTTCGCGTAGGCTTAAATTATGCTTACCGTCAGAATTCTTTAACTCTCCGGTTAAAGTTGGAGCCTAACCTTCAACTGCACTCCCCCAAAATTTAGACTTATTTATTTCTTGTATTGTAAATTAATTCATTCCTGCCGTAGCCTTTACCCGAGGAGGCCGAGCCCCCCTCACCTTAAATTCCTGCCGGGGCCATTGTCACAAGAGGTTGCACCTCTCCCCCTTTAAATTCCTGCCGCAACCCTTATTCGAGGAGGACAAGCCTCCTCGCTTTCAATTCCTGCCTTACCCCTTACTCGCGGAGGACGACCTTCCTCCCTTTAAATTCCTGCCTGAGCTATTGTGAAAAGAGGTCGAACCTCTCCTCCTGTCAACGTCTGATTTTTAGTGGTTATTGTAAGAGGCTGTAAATTCATTTTCCTCCTTCAGTGCCACGTTCTGTATATGCTTTGAGTAATAAAAATTATATGAGTGAACGAAAACTCCAATTTAGAAGTGAAGTGTTTCCATTCACCCCTTAGGGAAAAAAACTTGGTAGAAACTGTGTATTGTTACTCGGATGCTCTCGGCTAAGGCCGAGTTGAACCAACAAGGACCACCTTCGTTAGATTGTCCAAAGTGAGTTCATCATAAAAGTCGCAAGCGGGCAGTGGCTTGCAAATACGCGCGACATATGTATTTTTCCACAGGAAAATAAATTTTTGTAAAATTAACAATATCATTGTTTATCTAAATTCACGTATTAATCCTTTTATTCTGTTTGCAAATTTAAGTATTAATCTTTGAATTTTTAATATTTTATAACTCGCCTCGCTGGTCCAGTGGATCATCTGGCCTCTTTCTTAACCCTAACGACTCCAGTATGCCAAATCTATAATCTTAAACAGAGATTCCTAAATTAATTGGTTGTCTAAAAATTAGATTTGAGTTTCTAATTACTGTGCATTGTAACTTAACCACCCCATCTCACGTGTTGTATATAAATCTGCATTGTAAAAACCATTAGTTATCATTTAGTTACCATTAGTTACGATATTATATTATTGTATTAATATCATTCTAGAGGGAAGAGCCCTGTAAAAATGAACAATGAATAATTCCTGTATTCATATTCTTATATTCATTCATATAATTCTTCTATTAATTCATATAATTCTTAGATTAATTCGTATAATTCTTATATTCATTTATATAATTCGTATATTTATATAATTTGTACATTTATATAATCCTTATATTCTTATATATTTATATTCATATAATACTTATATTCATATTTATGTACGTTCATATATTCATTTTTACATAAAGACCAAAATCGCATAAGCGAGTTCGAGTACATTTTTTATTTGCTTTGTATTTTTTGCCAAATAATTGGTGAATTGTTTCTTTTTAAATTACTTAATCATTTTTTTAGATTTAGCTTAATAATGAAACCTGATTAAATTTTGCGATGTTCATATTCTGTACACATTCTCTCTTCGTTATAAAAGATGAAGTCATGTCTTGCCTAAACGTTTAATTTTAAATCTTAAGCCTTATTTTTTGCTCACATGCATGTTTAAGTGCAATTCATAATAAAATGCATATTTCAATTTCCATTTCTTGTTAACTCGACAGATCATGATAACATCAGATCTGTTAATATGCGGTTTAAGATAAAAATATGGCTTCATCTTCCAATATCTTGCTTATCTATTTAGACGTTGCCACAGCTAAAATATTTACCTTATCTTCAAATATTGTGCAAAAAATAATGCAGCCTATAGAGAATAAAAACTAAACAAGTCACCATTAAATAATAATGATGTCCACAAAATTTGGGTATATAAACCCATGTAAATTTTCAAATGATTATTCTGATTATTCTGATTTACTGATCTAACTTAGAGGCTGAGCATTACTTGTAACATTTTCGCAGTAAACTACAGTAAGAAAAAGTCTTTATCTTCTCCTTCGAGCCTTGCTCTCTTCAGAGAACTTAGTCTTAAATAGAGAAAAAATAAATTCCCGATACGTTACAAGAAGAATCGGGGAACCTTCAGAGAATTTAATCAGCTCCACAGAATCCTCCGATCCACTACAAGAAGAAATCTGAGAGTAGTATAGAAGAAAACTACTGCAATTCCCTATACGGTACCATCTACTTCAGAGTAACAAATCCGTTGCTTCCACCTAACCAGAACCCCCGTCAACTTCGAATCGACCAAGACCATAGACGGAGGGGTTAACATATGTACAATAGGATCAAGACTAACATTTAGTATTTCTGTGACAAGGATTCTAATTAGTGAACACAGTCAAATACTGTAATTAAGAACTAATTAGTAGCAGTTCGGTGGAATGCCACTTAACTTCTACTGCCAACCAGCCAATGCAGTCATTTCCACACGGAGCAAGGCTAGTGTTTCTCATTCTATATATATATATATATATATATATATATATATAGAATTGGAACAGTTTCTACGGCAGGAGGGACTTGTTCCTCGGAGATGAACTTCATCTAAATGACGTTGGAGCTGCGCGGTTAGGAAAACTATTTCATAATACTGTCTCTTCTTTTCAGGCTGTCGTAACCTGAACGGTCCCGGCGTAATTTCCTTAAATTACAGGCCAAAAAATATGAATTTACCTACAAAATATACATATTGCAATACCAATTTTATTTTTGTGTGATTAATTGAATTTATGTGCTATTCATTGACATTTTTTTTCGTTTCCAGGTATTAGCGTTGTGTAATTAATGGCAGACCAGTCCACTTACACTCTGGAGGAAAGGATAGTGATAAGCACATGGGCTCATGAAAGGTCACATACTGGCAAAACTATGTATGATATCCAGAATGATTTCAACACAAGATTCAATAAGGCTGCACCACCAAACAAGATGGCATTACGCTGGGAGGAAAAGCTGTTTAAAACTGGCTCCATCAAGGACAGACCACGCTCGGGAAGACCAACAACGCGAGCAGAACAATATGAAGGTGTGATTGCATCGGTGGCTCGTTCACCGAAAAAAATCACTTCAGAAACGATCACAAGAACTTTTAATGTTATCGCCATTGTTGATAACTCGATTATGTTGTGGTCTGAGATAATAGTTGGGGTTATTTTTATATCAGCAATCAAGTTCATGTTATTCGTGAAGAACAGATCTAGGCAGTTACTTTTTGTGGTATTTTCTGTTATCTCCTGTGTCAGCATAAACTCGTTTGTGAGAGCCATCAGTATTTTTGCTTGCTCCTGGTCCTCTCTTGTGTCCCCCTTATATTGCTGTATAAATATATTTCTACCCACCTTTTTGTATTTTATAAATGGGAAATTGAAATCGCCGCAGAGTATTATATTAGAGGATGGAGAGTTTATAGACTTTATTAGGGTTCTGATATCATCAATGGCATCCGAAAATTTTTCAGTTGGAGAGTTTGGAGATCTATAGATGACTATCAGTACCACGTTTAGTTTCTCTATTTTCACTGCAAGGGTTTCCACGAAGCTGTTGGATTTACTTATTACCGTCTCTGTCATATGCCTCTCATGTATGTAAATAGCACAGCCACCTTTACGTCTCGTTGTTCTATCCGCTCTAAGTAAGTTGAATCCATCGATATGCAATTCTTTCTTATCGCTACAGTGTTCGCAGTTATCGCAGTTTCCTTGGCAATCTTTAAGATCTGTTTCTGTAAGGCATGTGATGTCCGCCCTTGTTTCGTCCATAAAGCCTTTCAGGTACGAAACTTTGTTTAATGAGTTGTTCGGTTTTATTCCTTGAATATTTACAAGGACAATGTTTATGCTCTCTGTTTTGCCTGCCCCTTGTGCATTTTAAGTTCGCTGTCCTTTGATATCGCGTGTTTTGTAGCCGTGTGGTCCTCCGAGATGGATCTGATTCCACCTACCTGTCTGGTAGCTTCTTGCCACTAGAAGCGGTCCGGCTCGAGGGTTCCCAGCTGTGTCAGCTGCATGTACTTTATAAGACTTAACAGCCGTATTGTGTCCGAGATGTTGAAAAATTTTGTTTGCTATTTGTGTACATATTTTTTTTTTCTCACATTCCTCCTGTTGTCACTTGAAACTTGTCCTTTGTCCTTTCAACTTGTCGGGAGATGATGGTAGTAGCATTTTCTCCCGTACTGGCAGGTTCCATATGTCGCGTAGGTCTTGCATATATCCGGATGATAGAATTTGCAGTTTCCACCGAATTTGCAGTGACCATTATTGTAGAAGTAGTTGCACAAGGGAGGATGTTCGTAAATACATTGTCCTCCCTATATCTGCAAATTCCTTCCATTTAGTATTTACATATAGTTTCTTCTCCATTTTTATTTGGTGTCTTTGTTTTTGGTGGTTTCAATTTGATTTCTTTATTGTCTACTTGTTTTTTCCTATTGCTGCTAATGTCCTTTGTTTGAAATCTTTGGATTTGGTTTTGTGCCTCTATTTCCTCTGTTCGTGCTTCTTTTATTCCTGCTTCCCGTTTACTCGCTTTTTCTGTTTTTTTTCCTGTTCATATTTCGCAGTTTCCTCTTGTACTATCTTCGTTCCTTCTATTTTTTTTCTCTGTTCGCTATTCATAGATTCCTCTTTTGCCTTTTTCTCATAGTCTCGTTCTGCTTTAAAGACCGTAAACGAGTTTATTTCGATTATGCAGCTTTTGCAGAAGAACTTGATTCCGTTCAATTGTTTAGCGCCTGTTATAAGAGAAATTTCTTCGTTGCTCCATCTCAGGCATTGAAATTCGACTTAGGACTGGCAAAGGTCACAACGGATTGTCTTTGATTCATCTGTTTCTTTTTTACAGTATCCACAGGGTTGTATGAATTTATTTGCCATGTTTCTAAGGGTATGTAAATGATTGTGCACGAAATATTAACTCAAAATGGTAATTGATTAAGTGGGGTACTTGATTTGACTTTAGAAATGAGGGCGGGAAAGTTTTTCCATTATTCCGGTGGGGTGGGGGATGGGGGATGTGGGACGCTGTAGATTCTCGCTGATTGGTGCCCCGGAGTGTACCGCGGGAGATAACTGAATAACTGAAGGATATTGCCTTTCGATGGGCAGTTAGATTCCCTCGGAGAGAAAACACGGAAAAAACGCGGCATAGATTAAGTTGCTTTGATTTTATTTGCTTTATTTCAACATACACCGCTCTTTCACCACTTAAAGAGGCATACGACTGTGTACACTGAATATTCACTCAAAAATTAGCACTACTTAAAAAGGGTAATTATATATATATATATATATATATATATATATATATATATATATATATATATATATATATATATGAAAATTATTTCACGAAAGTAACACGTGAAAAATATTTATAATATATATATATTTGGATTCTCACTCGTATGAGATAAAGTTTCCTACTTAATAAGGAAATGTTGGAAGATGTCAAAAAATGTTGAATTTACCCTTAAGAAAACGATGTATTTTTAAGCATTCGTCTTGTATTTTTAAAAGACTTTAAATTCAATGATAGCACACAGAAAAGGAGCTATTTTCAATTCTCTCTCTCTCTCTCTCTCTCTCTCTCTCTCTCTCTCTCTCTCTCTCTCTCTCTCTTATATATCAATTTATCTATCTATTTATCTATCTATCTATCTATCGGTTTCTAAAAATGAAATTACGTTTACATTATATAAATCATTAATAATAATTAGTCTAACTAATCTTTTAAAGTTACCTTTATTTAATCAAAAAGTTAAATACGTAAAAGAAAAGTAATATTTCTTCCACTGAATTTCCGAGCGCTTTCGAACTAATTTGATGAAAACTTTCGCAAACAGCCATTAAAAAATAGTTTCACACTTTTCGCTTTTCATAGTTTTATAAGTTTATAGAAATTTCGACCATTATATGGGGAGCTCGTATTATATGGGGAGCTCGTCTACCGCTTAATTATTAAAATTATAAGTCTGTAACTTGATACTTTAAAGAAAGATATATATATATATATATATATATATATATATATATATATATATATATATATAGGGTGATGCATAAATGTGTTTCATAAATCGCAGGGTGTATTCTTGAGACAAAAGTAAAGAAAGAACACCATATAAAACATAGATCGAGAAACCCGTAGGTTTCGAGCTATAATAGCACATGATAGAAAAATAAAACGACTGAAGATTTTTTACATTTTATGCAAATACACAGTGTGATACATTTGCTTCATTAAAGTAAATATTCGAAATTCTTTCCTACTTCTTGAATACATGCCTCAGCACCTCGCATCAGTGACTGTCTGATACACTCAAAAATTCTTCTGAAGTATTACGGTATTACGGTTCGTTTCACAATTGTCTCGAACTCGTTGCCACAATTCATCACGTGCTCGGACTTCTGTAACGTAAACTAGACTTTTTAAATATATATATATATATATATATGGGTGATTTTTTTTTAAAATATGTGATACTTTAAAAGGAGTTTTTTGATTATTAACTGGAATAAAAACATGATGACCTCTCAGCTCGGAATACTTACACAATACTTTTGACGGAAGAGTCCTTCCAACAGATTTCCTGCTGTTTACGATAAAGGACTATCATAGCCACCAACATCCCAGATCTAAATACCTGTGATTTTTATCTGTGGGGTTATTTAAAAGATAGAGCGTTTAAACAGAATCTGCACACAATAGAAGAACTTCAACTTCAACTGAACAAGAAATTTCTCTGATTTCAACAGATAGTCTGTCAAGAGTACTGCAAAATTTTGTTGTTCGTGTGCAAAGAGTTAATGAGCTGAGAGGAGGTCATATAGAGCATATTTTGCACTAGGGAACTAATTTCCCAAGTGTAGAGAAGATACAGAAAAATTTCATGCTTTTATTTCAGTTAATAAAAAAAAATACAAACCTTTTAAAGCGTCACTCAAATGTTTAAAAAGGTTCATCCGATATATATTATTTTTTTACTGTTAGAAGAGGGTTTAAACGACAGTTCATGTGGTCGACTCTTCTGTGCAGCATCCCGCCTCATTTGCGGGATTTGGTAGAGGAGGAAATTCGTTTCCGCTCTCCTACTACGGAGCGTTGGCGCTCCTATTTATTCTCTCTCCCTCTCTCACACACACACACACACATTATATATATATATATATATATATATATAGTAAGAGGGGTGTCGCACAACTTTTGAAACCGAGTCGTTGCTATCGCGTTTGTAACTAAGGACGAACATGATGTTTCACTCATATTGTTTTTCATTTCTAGAAAAAGCAAACAAACTAATATCTAAACCTTTGGTGTTTCGCTTTGCTTATTTTTACAATTTAAATAAAAACCCGAACGAAAAGGTATTTTGAACAAGTTGATTGAACAAATATAAAATATGTCGATATCTGGCAATAAGTCGCGTGACGTCAGTACCGTCGATGTATCTATTTCCACTACAGTTGAGTTACGGATACGGAAGCTTCGCCAATGGATTAACCCTTTGCACCTACTTAACTCTTGCCAAAGAAGTTTTATGAGCTTTCTACACTACGAATACTTTGTATGAACGATAAAAGAGCATGGTGCTTTCCTGTTAACGGGAATACCCAACCGCCCGCCACCAAACTGTTTGTTATGTATTTTTGCTCTCGTCATTTTCGTTTAAACTTTAAACTAACGAAAATATCACAACTTAACCTAACCAATCATAGAAGGCGTACAGTTGACCTAACCGGGCATTCAATTGAACTAACCGGGCATTGAATTAACCTAACAGGTTAATATAACGGAAAATGCCCGGTTAGGTCAACTGAATGCCCACTTAGGTTAATTGAATGCCCGGTTAGGTCAACTGTACGCCTTTGATAATTGGTTAGGTTAAGTTGTGATACTTTCGTTAGTTTAAACGAAAATTACGAGAGCAAAAATATCATACATCATAAACAGTTTGGTAGTCCCGATAATACGTAAGTACCAAATTTATTAATCATTTAAATGAAATTAGTTAATATGTAAGCGATAATCAGTTAGTAGGGGGCCAAAATGGGTGCTACTGTAATATGCGGTCTACCTACGATTCGGCGGTCTACCTTTTAATTATAGCTTCTTATCTTGTTTACTAATTGTTTGTTTACATCCCATTGTCAATCGCCCTTGACGATTGGTTAGGTTTAGTCATGATATTTTCGTTAGTTTTAACGAAATATCATGATTAAACCTAACCAATCGTAGGTAGACCGCATACTGCAGTAGCACCCCAAAATGTCTTTATGTCATCTAAAATCGCAGAAACAACGTCGCTGCTTTCGGCACGTTGTCGCCACATGAATTCCACAAGATACGAGTCCAGATGATGGCGGGTGGTTCGGTATTCCCGTCAACAGGAAAACACCAAGAGCCTTCAGCTTTTTTCATTAATAAGTTTATATACTCTGCTAATATATATATATATATATATATATATTATATATTATATGTGTGTGTGTGTGTGTGTTTGTGTAAACACTACATTATCATTATTATATCGAAGCTATTGTTATGTTTTAAAAATTTTATGCACCAAATTATTTTCATCTTTCTTATTACCTTTTGAGACTCTCCTTTTTACACTTTTCTTTATAAGTTTCTTTACAGCGACACTGAAGAATTTTGTTATTCTCGCAACGAGAAAAATTAACAATGGCTACTTTTTCATTAATTTTAGCTTCAAAGTAATGACGACACACGTTGAGAAGATAATGTACAAATTAGAATATCTTTGTAAGTAATAGGAAATTTTTAAGTGTTATTATGCCTTATTTCCTTTTGTAAATCTTGACTATATTTGTATCTGTATCTATTTATCTTTCTATTTGCCTAGATAGATAGATAGATAGATAGATGCGTTGGTAGGTAAATATGTATAGATAGTTTTGATATAATAGGAATTTCGGATCACTGAAAGAAAGCCACCACCAGACGGGTCGGGGGTGGCTTTCTTTCATTAACACAATTCGGGGGTGGATTTCTTTCATTGACACAATTCGGGGGTGGATTTCTTTCATTGCTCTGTAAGTTATTTAGTTAGGTAGGTTATTTAGGTTAGGTTAGGTTACGTTGTGATATTTTAGTTAGTTTAAATGAAAATATCATGACTTAACCTAACCAATCATTAAGGGCATACAGTAATAAATAATAAACAATTCCTCATGAAGGTGTTTTTACTTAACATTCTTTACTTTAGTGATTTGGGGGGGGGGGGCATTGTTTAGTTGATCAGTTTTTTAGGGTGGTATTGTTTACTAGAAACTTTTGGGGGTGGCTTTCTTTTATTGATCGGAATTTCTATGGTTCACAGTATCTTAAAGTTTATAAATCTTACTGACTTATGAAGAAATTTATACTACTTTTAGAAAACAGTTATATTTACTTTAATTGGCACTGGTTACTAGGGTGGTGCTCAAAATATAAAATTCAAAAATTTTGAAGGGACATACCAATAATTTGTTTATCTTAATGACTAATATTGCTATGCAAAATTTCACTTAGGTGTGATAATTTTAAGAGGTGCCACATAACACATTTTGTTTTGTCCTATATTTTAATAATGGAGGAAAAAGAGAATCAATCACAAAACAAATATTCAAAAATACTCACATTAATAGCTATTTCATCTTGGAAACAGTTTTTTTTTTAGGATTTGGATACCTTTTTTCTGTGTGCAACAACAACTTGGAGTAGGGCCTGCTTCTGATCTTCATCTTTTGTAAGCATTTCATTATACCGGGTGTTTCAAAAGTCCCTCACTAATTTGATTTTCAATTTTCTTTGCAGCTAATCGACCAACGACGTTCATCTTGTGGTAAACTCTTACTCAGTAGTTGATAATTTTTTGAGTCTACATTTGAAGTTTTGCTCCGTTTTCTTCTGCTACCATGCTGACTCGAGAGCAGAGGTGTAAAATCGCTGCATGGCAGGAGGTTTTTCAATCTGTGGTCGAAGTGCAGCGACGATTCCGGGCAGTCTACGGACAGCATTATGCACCCGATAGGAACACCATCGTCGCCACCCACCGGAAGTTTATGGAGACCGGATCCGTAAAGGACAAACCACGATCAGGAAGATCTCGAAGTGGGGGAGTGAGGAGAATGTCGAAACTGTCCGTGAGGCGTTTTACTCAGAGTCAAGGAAAGTCCATTCGGCGAGCTGCTGCGGAACTGAACATCAGCGCGACATCTATCCAACGGATTTTGCGGCGTGGTCTCAAGCTGTATCCGTACAAGATCCAGGTGGTTCAGAAGCTGGAACCTCAAGACTACGATTGCCGGGTGGAGATGTGTGAGACACTGCTGCATCACTACGAAAGAGACCCATCGATCCTGGAGCACATGTGGTTCAGCGACGAAGCTCTCTTCCACCTTTCTGGTCGTGTCAATCGGCACAACACCCATCTGGGGAACTCACAATCCTGCGGAGATCCGTGAACATGAAAGGGACACGCCGAAATTGGTCGTCTGGTGTGCCATCTCCTCAGCTGGGCTGATTGGTCCGTTCTTCTTCCGGGATCAAGATGGAAATTCCGTGAACGTCAACGGAGACAATTACCTTCGTATGCTTCAGGAGTTCTGCATCCCCCAACTGTCAGCTGTAGCTGACATGCAAGAAGTCATTTTCCAGCAAGACGGTGCCCCTGCTCATTACTCGCGTGAGGTTCGCTCATTTCTGAATAAGCAGTTCCCGGATCGGTGTATTGGTCGCCGTGGTCCCATCGAATGGGCTGCTCGCTCGCCTGATCTTACCCCATGCGACTTCTTTTTGTGGGGCTACATTAAGAGCAAAGTGTACGCCACCAAGCCGCGAGTCCTCCCCACACTAGAAAACGGATCAGGAATGCGTGTGCTTCTGTTACTCCCGAAATGTTGTCCAATGTCGGCCAAGAATGCGTAAAACGGTGGCTCGCTTGTTTCGAAAAAGACGGTGCCCACGTTGAGGTGTACCAGTGACTTTCCAGTAGACTTATGAAGCCAAGTTTGATGCCACCAAAATTCTCATGAATCGTAGACTCAGCAACCAAATTGTCATTTGGTTCCTCTTGTAATTGCTATTTTAATAAAATTTTAAAAATAATGAGGGACTTTTGAAACACCCTGTATTCCTGAATAAGAGCTACCCCTCTTTCAGCACGATCATTTACGACTATGAGACCTGCTGCTAATTTTCTTGCAGCCTTATAGTTGATATTCTCTTTCCATTGTTCAGGCTTTTCATTGGCGCAATTAAATGGTAGTTCTAAGTAAGAGAAAAATTTGGAAGAGTTTTTGTTTATAAAATCAGGCAGAGTCAAAGAACTAGCTTTTTTGAGATCAACAGGTGGATATTTTGAAGGAATCTCCTCATTTTCTATTTTCAAGGCTAATGACATCTTTTCCTTTGTCTCATTATCAACTCTGTCATCAAAGAATCCAAGAGCAGCTAGTTCTGGGCTCAAATACCATGTGTGACGATTGAGTGCTTTCAAAGCTTTTTCACCAACAGCTTGGTTGATGGCATCCTTGTAATTATTTAATTGTTTGAATAGCAGCAAATCATTCAGAGGAGCTTGGATTGGATTTGGTGAATGAAACCAGGATAAGCAGTAAATCAGGCACACAAATATGTTGAAAGCTCTCAATGATTTCAGTTCCCTCTCAATCAGCTTAAATTGAGAGCGAAACATGAAAATTTTCAATGAGTAAATGGCCTTACTCATCCAACGAGCTCTGTGTACAGCCCCAGGAGCATTAATTTTTACTCCACGAGGAGGATTTCCACCTAGGTAGATGATCACAAGCTCCAATAGCTCTCGGTAATCATCTCTTGGTTGGGATGTTTCAGCCAAGCACTTAAGGCAAAATGACAATGATTCTGTGAGAAGATCCTTGTTGGCATTCAAGATATTAGTTGTTTCATGATCTGATATACCATTTTCAATTTCGGCAGATGCAATAAATGGCCACTTCTCTTTAAAATGCTTGAAAAGAGAAATTTCAGGCCTATCAGAGGGTCCAAAGAGCAGAGTAAAAACATCTCCAAGGAGAACCTCGTGGATGTGATGTCGACAGGGAAAATGCAGCATTTTTCTTTCAAGCTTGTCTCAATGAGGACAGCAGCACCAGATTTGCATCCAGAATTGCTGGCAGTTGTGTCGTATGACAAGGCTCTAACCTTGTCTTCAATTGAGTATTTCTTTAAAGCTTCAACAACAGCATGAGCCATGGCCTCCCCGGTTCCATTTGGAAGCTTCGGGACATTAAGCAGTTGTTCATTTCCTGAGGTATCTGATACCAATATTGGAAGGCGATCAACTTTTTGACCTGTGAGATCTGGAAGCAATTTTGAATCCCAGTGCACAATCAAAGGTCCTTCAGTTTGAGATGCTAAGTTTGCTTCCAAACTGGTGGCAGTGTCTTCTCGATGTTTAATTCTGCTTCTTCTTACAGTCCACCGATTTAAGGCAATATCATCTGGCTCATGTCCCAAGGCCTTGGTCACAGAAGCAAGATTGTAAACAGCCATTCTATCACTAACTTTGGTTCTGTCCAAAGCAGCTGCAACATCAGGGGTTACAATATTCACAGGCCGCCTTCTTTTTGGAGGGGACTTGCTCTCTACATCTGATGATGATTTAGAATGAGAAGATGGAGAATCTGACTCTGTTTCTATTTCACTTGTCAATGATGAGCAAGTTGCTCCTTCAAGCTGTTGACGCTGCTTCTCATGCTCTAATCTTTTTCTCTCAGCTTCATCACAGAGTTGCTTCTTTTTCATTTGAACAGCAAGTTTCTTGTCCACTCGTCCCATCGAAGCCTTTCTTTCACACATTTGATCCTTAAGGAAAGCCAAATCTTAAGGGTTTTTTACCATGTTCTCAAAGTTAGCATGTTTAATATCTAGTTTTTTTTCATTTGCTTTATGAATTCGGTTTCTTTAGCCTTCTGGGTTTCACCCCCTCTTTTAGCTGCCTTCTGGAGTTTCCTCCATTGCTCATAAATTTTTTCCAACCACTCTATGCAGTGTTTTTTTGTGGTTGGAAGATGGGCTCTCTCCCAAAAGGGAAGAACTTCCTCAATAGTTAGAGTAGCACTTTTGCGAAGAGTATTTCCTTCATGCATGTGGTGAAAGAGATTTGATAGAGCTTGGGCAATGGTCGGCAATTTTGCTCCTGTAATAGATTCTGCCGCTGGTCCCACTAAATAAATGTTTTTTCTAGATCTAGTTTCGTGGGCTGCCATTTTAGTTATCTGAAAAATAAAGGAAACATAATGAAATTGACTAATTCAGATAAGACTAGCTTAAAATTGTTATTAAAATAATACAAAAAAATAAATAAATAAATAAAGAAAGTAGATAGTTTAAAATTGTTGTAAATTTAGAATTGGATAGAGTTTATACAATTTTAGACAATTTCCTACTACTTTTTCACTATGTAGTAATAGTGAATATAATTGAAGTCAATATGGCACCATTAGAAATAGTCGCATGTCGTTGCAATTTTGTCTAATTATATGCCTCTATGTTCCTCACAAAAAAACACCCTGTTCCTGAAGAAATTAAAAAAAAAAATTTTTGACTACCACCCTACTGGTTACATTAACTTACCTTTAGGACTTTTCTTTTGTAACAGTTTACAAACTACATTTTTAAGCTAAAAAAAGAATTATTCTTAACTGTATGCACTCGCATAACACAGACGCGCCCTGCAAGAAGGGAGTAATTCAAAACCGTCATATTGGCACATACGTCCTTCTTGCAGGGCGCGCCTCAATTTAGTTTATTCTTTTAATTCAAAGCTGCATAGAAAGGTATTCATTTGGGAACACCCTCAAGTTTTAAATCAAAATGAATCGAGTTAACCAGAGTTTTGGGATCACTTTAACATATTGCTTCCCAGGAACCTCTCTTTAACATATTGCTTCCCAGTGTTAATCACTTTAACATATTGCTTCCCAATATTTAGGATAAGGAGTACGATAAAAAAGGGGGCTATAAAAGGGGAATCATGACAAATATACTGTATATTAGTTCAATTACATTAAAACAAAAAATTTAAAGGACAAATAAAACAAACAATTCATTCTATGGGATATAATGCCCGGTTAGGTTAATTGAATGCCCAGTTTAGGTCAACTGTATGCCCTTGACAATTGGGTAGGTTAAGTTGTAATATTTTCGTTAATTTTAACGAAAATATCACAACTTAACCTAACCAATCGTCAAGGGCATACAGTTGACCTAACCGAGCATTCAGTTAACCTAACCGGGCATTATATCCCATAGAATGAATTGTGTTTTATTTGTCCTTTAAATTTTTTGTTTTAATGTAATTGAATTTGTAAATATCTTTGTAGACCGCACGTTATAGTAGCACCAATATTTTTATATAATCACTGGATCACTTTAACATATTGCTTCCCAGGAAGTTCCAGAGCTGGGCATTTGCGGCATATTTTGCGGTACTGCGGTACTTGCGGTACCACCGCACTACCACCCCGGGCCCCCATAACGCAGTACCGCAAAGGATCGCTGAAAGTACCGCAGTACCGCTACCGCATTCAAATTTCCGCGTACCGGTTTGGTACCGGTTTGGTAGTGCAGCAGTACCGCAGTACCGCAATATGCCGCAAGTGCCCAGCTCTGCCAGGAACCTCTCTTTAACATATTACTTCCAGTGTTAATCACTTTAACATATTGCTTCCCAGAGGGATCACTTTAACACATTGCTTCCTGAATGCTTTGGGAAGCAATATGTTAAGTGATCCGAGTTTTGCATTAAAACAAAATCCAAATTGTATGACAGTAAACAGATTTTCTAAGAATAAATTAATGATACTGATCAAGAAGACATTAGTGATCAGTAAGACTCGTGTAGTTTTCTCAATACGACCTATGTCTTTGCTCAATATGACTTATTTATAATTTGAGGAATGTGTACTTGTATTATTTAGCGTTACGAGTGCCAGTAGCGCTTCCTACACTTTTTAATACCAATTTACCGATGAAAGTAATCAAGCGTCCATTTTTTAGTTCGGTTATCGTCATATCGCTTTCTTAACACGTGACTTTATATTATTATTATACAGAGCTGGGCACTTGCGGCATATTTTGCGGTACTGCGGTACTGCGGTACTACCGCAAACCGCAAACCGGAACCGCATAACGCAGTACCGCAAAGGATCGCTGAAAGTACCGCAGTACCGCTACCGCATTCAAATTTCCGCGTACCGGTTTGGTACCGGTTTGGTAGTGCGGTAGTACCGCAGTACCGCAGTACCGCAAAATATGCCGCAAGTGCCCAGCTCTGTAAATTATATATACTAAAATAAATCTAAATCAATGAATGTTTCATCACTCACTGACTTTCTCTAGATAAATGTCGTAAAATTTGTTTGTTAATTACTCTACTGAAACATCAAATAATTTCTATTTAATTTTAATTTTAATTCAGTTTTAATTTTATACTTGACTGCAGCCAATGTTTACCGCGTGTGATGTACCCTATTTTTTCTTAAAACTACCTATGAAGTATAGAAATAATTACTTAAATATCAATTATTATAAGGTAAAGTTGCCAATGGTCGCGGATCGGTCCGAATGTCGCGCATTTAACTTAAAAATACTTCCCACAAAATACTGTTACAGTGAAGGAAATTAAATTCATGTCAAACATAACTTCCAGTAACGAAGTTACTAGAAGTAATGTCAAATGCGTGACACTAGGACCTATGCGCGACCATTGGCAACTTTATCCTAGTTTTCTTATACATCGGGTGCAACATTACGCAAATATTTTCATCCGTGGCCATATTTTATACAATGCATGTATGTAAATATGTATATGTATACGAGACGCATGGCTCAGAACAATTCCAGATTGCCCAGCGTACTTGGATATTTGAAGTGGAGAGCAAATAAACAGACTCCCTACTTCACCAGGTCAATTCAAGAAAAGGAGGCAACAAGCCTGACCTCTGTGAAATGAAGAAACATCGCACGAAACACCTGAAACGTTAAAAGGCTATGCATATATACGCATGCTATGACTGTCATTACAATTCAATGTCGCGGAAGTATAAATATAAATACTTATAATAATTCTTTCTAAAATGGCATCTCTCTCTCTCTCTCTCTCTCTCTCTCTCTCTCTCTCTCTCTCTCTCTCTCTTTGTCGCCCTGAATTGCTTTCGCTGGAAACTCGGAGGCTGCGCGGTCAACTCATCAAGGTTTTCAAGCTCTTACACGGGTTCGACGATGTCGATTTTAGAAGCATGTTTAGTTTAAATGATAACTCAACTCGGAACAATGGTTGGAAGTTGGATTTGAAACGGTTTAGCACTGTGTGTGTGGGAATTACTTTACCTATAAGATCTGTGACACGTGGAACAGGCTACCTTCAGAAGTTGTGAACAGTTCCTCTGTGGATCAGTTCAAGGAAAGGTTGGACCTAATCTTGCACACTATTTGAGGATGTGTGTTACTGTCTTCTGCGATGGCTGTTCGAGAAGTTAGCTGTGACAATGTGTAGGAATTTTCCCTGGCACCCTTTGCCATTGGTACCTCCTCGGTATGGGCCGCAAGGCCTTTTGAGGTACTTCTTGTCCTTGTAATTCCTTGTAACTCTCTCTCTCTCTCTCTCTCTCTCTCTCTCTCTCTCTCTTAGACTTATTGTTTCTTAGGCTCGTTTTCAAACAGTTCGCTCAAAGATCATGTGAATAGATAAGACAATATTGTCCTTGTGAAAGAAGTTAATCCGGACCTTTTCCAGTTTGTGTACCGTTTTTCATATAATTTATTTTTGCTTCTTTTCAGATCAAAAATGAGTGATAATATCAATCTCTTTAGTTAGGCTTATAAGGCTAACTAACGAAAATATCACGACCTAACCTAACCAATCGTTAGGTTAACTGTACGCCCTTGACGATTGGTTAGATTAGGTCATGATATTTTCGTTAGTTAGCCTTATAAAGCAAAAATAAATTATATGAAAAACGGTACACAAACTGGAAAAGGTCCGTTAATCCTTTTACATATGCATGACATAAGTTTTTACTCGAACCTCAACTTTTCAGAATCAATTTACTTTTAGCAAAAAACTTAAATTTCCATTTTCACTGACCTCTTAACTCACCTTTGAAACAGTTCAGTTATGAATGCTACTTTGGCATTTATTTATGTAATATCGATGAAAAAGCAACAAAAAATAGTTTATTTGCGTAAATACTTTAATTTTAATTAATGAACGTACACACAGATTTGTTTTTTGGGGGGGTTTTTTGCAGTAAAATTTCGTTTTTTTGTTCCAACGAAACATATTTTAAGAATTTCTAAATAAAAATTGTGAGATATTTTTTTTTTATCATTAATATTTTTCTGTTTAAAAGAATATTTTTTTAATTAAAACATTTTGGTTTTTATTGAAACGATTCACTTATTTGATATTAAATACTTTAAAAATTAGTACGAAAAAGAATTTAGTCAATTTGGAAAAGTATTTATTCAATTTAAACCAAATAAATGTTGTTTAAATTAAATGTAAATTCTAATTTGGAATTAGTCATGTTTAAATTTACCACATGTTTAATAGAACTTCACAAAATTTTATTTTTATATGATAATTTTTATTTAACTCTTCAATTTAAGGACCATATATTCAATGTTGCTTATTCAACTTACAGAAATAAACAAAAACATTTACCCCTACCGGATTCGAACAGTAGACAACGTATTGTAATATTTACAACGTATCGTAAATATTACTAAACAATGAAAATCACCTATTATATATGTAAAATTCACAATCTTGAGTGGGTGCAATCATAAACCATATAAATTAGATGTTAAAAGTTTCCAATATATTACGCGATAGTTATAATATGCCTCACTCATCTGTATCTTTGTAACTTTAAGATTGTATCATGATTTGTATTGGTCACCATTTTTCTTTTCGAATCATCTGAAGATCAGGGCCCCCATGTATTCTTGTTTTTTTCTTTACAGTACCAAATGTAATAATAAATTAAATTGAATGCCCGGTTAGGTCAACTGTACGCCCTTGACGATTGGTTAGGTTAAGTCGTGATATTTTCGTTAGTTTTAACGAAGATATCATTTGGTAATTGAGGCTGGGGGCCCTGAGCTTCAGGTGATCTTTCTTTTCTATTATTTCTATTATCATTTTCTATTATCTTAAAAATTATTTCAGTTTTCATTTGTAATGACAGAGTTAACTAAATGCAACATCATTTTATTTTCCACAAATTCTATTTATATTTCTTATTTTCCTTCGTAAAAATAGAAATGAATCTCAAAGACTTTTGCCTGAAAAGCTGTCATATGCTTCCCAACGGCATATTCAGATAAGAATACTGTAATTAAACTACAAAAATTAAACGTTAATCCCAACATTGTGTAAACCAGTATAGATGTAATGTATATCTTATGTAGTGTTCTTTCTGAATAAAGGTTGTTATTACTGTTTCGCTTATCCACTCGGAATTGTGGTTGTGTTTAACAAATTTCTTGTTTATAATTTTTTTCTAATAATAATCAGGGAGAAGGACCAGAGACTAGCACAGCGCTTAGGCCAACTGATAGAAACCATATCTCTAATTCCTGTATTATTATTATTACCATCATCATCGGGGTTCGAACCCCCAATCTTAGTATGTTCATTTAGTTTATAAGGAAACGGTGTTAACCACTGGGTTTCGGACACTAGCATGTATTTTACAAATTTAGTATGCATAGTTTTTGTACATTATAATTATATAAAACTTTCACGTGATGAAAAATATTATATTTGGTTTAAAAAATGTATATTTGCAAGAAGATAAAAAAAATGCACTTTTTTTTAACTAAAACGTAATATTAAATTAAAAATATATGTAGTGTATATAGAGGGTCATTTTTTTTTATTCGAGAACCCTATTCAGTATATGATAGTTATTTAGGGTTCTCGAATAAAAAAAAGGATCACCTGAAGATCAGGGCCCCCCCCCAGCCTTCTTTAGTTAGTTTTATAAGGCTAACTAACGAAAATATCACGACCTAATCTAACTAATCATCAAGGGCGTACAGTTGACCTAACTATTGGTTAGTTTAGATCGTGATATTTTCTTTAGTTAGCCTTATAAGACTAACTAAAGAAGGCTGGGGGCCCTGATCTTCATTCAGGTGATCCATAATTTTAAACAAATATACTTCAATAATATTTTTAGATCACCTGAAGCTCAGGGCCCCCAGCTTTCTTTATTTAGCTTTATAAGGCTAACTAACGAAAATATCACGACCTAACCTAACCAATCGTTAGATCAACTGTACGCACTTGACGATTGGTTAGGTTAGGTCGTGATATTTTCGTTAGCCTTATAAAGCTAACTAAAGAAGGCTGGGGGCCCTGATCTTCAGGTGATCCATATTTTTCTCCAAAAAAAAATGTTCACTGTGTATAACACGTCTTTTTTACATGTTACTGCACCCAATTTTATGTATCACAAACTTGTCTTTTTGAAAACAAGAAGTTTTTTATTTCTGTAAAAACAAATAAAAAAAAAGGGGTTTGCATTCCTTATTTTCTCAATGTTTATGTAATTTTCAATGCTTCTATTTTTACGAATTTACAACGTCTCTTTGAAAATTATTTATTTAGTTAAATGTAAAAATTTAAGTACGAATTGGCGGTTAAATTAATAAAGACTTTTATTTTAACTTAATTTAATATTTGATTATCAAAAAACAGGAATAAAACTTTAAAACAGGAACTGTTAGTCATTTTCAGGAATAAAATATTAATCATTAGCTATTTTAAATAAAGAAGCACACCTGTGCGCAAACACACACACACACACACACACAAAGGAGGCCTAGTGTTGCAACAATGCTTCCCGTCAATATTGAGTCTGAGTTGTAGTTGGATGAGAAACCGTCCTCCGCGTTCAGATGATGTAGCGACCCGCGTTTCGAATCTTACACGAAGCTATAGATCCCCCTCCATCGTTTGACCTTAGATGTTGCGAAGGATATTAAACAACATCAAACAACAGAACAGAGTCAGAATTTCCAGTGCCGGATCACCTGAAGATCAGGGCCCCCAGCATTCGTTAATTAGCCTTATAAGGCTAACTAACGAAAATATCACGACCTAACCTAACCAATCGTTAGGTCAACTGTACGCTCTTGGCGATTGGTTAGGTTAAGTCGTGATATTTTCGTTAGTTAGCCTTATAAGGGTAACTAACGAAGGCTGGGGGCCCTAATCTTCAGGTGATCCTCAATGCCTTATAGAATGTACCTTTAAACAACATCATTAGTTGGTTTATTTTCATTAACTAACTACAACTACTTTTTAAGAAGTAAATTGAAAGATGGCAAACCAACTAAAACGAATAAGGTATATTTTTAACCATTTTTACTTTATGCTATTTGCAAAAAGAAATGTATATATTTGTGGTTGTTTGAATTATTATTATTATTATTATTATTATTATTATTATTATTACCTAGTAGTAGTAGTAGTAGTAGTAGTATTTAACTGTCTGTTACTGTTCAAACCAAAGCATTCCTTCATTTTAATGGGAAAACATTTGGTTTTCTGAACTATTTATTGTTGACTGAAAGAGTTTCTATATTCTCCTTCAGCGTTTGTTTATCGTGGAAATACGTTCCATTCTTCCGTTGTTCTTTTAAGGAGACGCGCAAATGAATATATTGGTTTCTTTGTCGACTCGTAACATCTTTTTTTTTAATTTTAGAATAAATTCTTTGTTTATTTTTTTTTGTTCCCGATTGTATTCGTAGGATTAAAAGGGAGTAGTAAAAATCAAAAATTTTAAGGATTTTTTTTTTTTTTTTTTTATTGGGGGTCACCGGGTCATACCAGAAGTCTTTCGGGTCACCGGGTCATACCAGAAGTCTTTCGGGTCACCGGGTCATACTGGGTGGGTCACTTAAAAGTACGCAGCAGTTTCATATATATAGGACCCTATATATATATATAAAATTACTTCTTTCTACACCCCTAAACCCACTTATTTTGTATATAATATTAATTTATTTTATATATGTTTAATTATATTTATTAAAGAAAAATCTTAATTAAACTCATTAAAAGCTTATATTTGACGTTTTCTGGGACTCAACATTGATCTATCGAAACTTCAGTTACTCAAGTTTACTGTCTGAGATTATTAACTAATTTTCAGAATACCTCTCTCTCTCTCTCTCTCTATATATATATATATATATATATATATATAAACATTTTCGACACATTCTCATCCCTTTTCTGTTCAATTCTTTAATGCACACTCATCTACATTCATCTACTCAACCGGTGAACTCGGGAACAATCTTCCTCAATCCATCTTTCCCCCTGTCTATGACCTCCAATCTTTCAAACACAGAGTGTCCAGACATCTCGATAACCTTGGACCTTGATTTCGGCTCTCTTCTTCCTGTATGGCTGGGGCGGGGGGTGTTGCGAGCATTCGCCCTTTGCCCTTCCTTGTTGCATAAAAAAAATCTATCTCTTTCATTCCTTTTTCAAAATTCATGAACTGCATGGGTTCTCCAAAAAAAAAAAATGCCCCCAAATATGATATTCCTGTCAAAATTTTCAAAACGTATTGTTTAAAACTGCAAAGCAAAATTGCTAACCTTAACGACTAAGGTTTTCACGTTAACATTTAACTTGAATATATTTTCATTAACATTGAACAAAAGCAATGTATTAAAACAATTTCCGTTAATATATTTATATTAGTAATATCAGGAAAGACTTCATTTATGAGCGGAAATACTGTAGGATGAAGTCCAGAAACACTTATTAATTTTTAAAAGAATGAAAAATTACATATATATATATTTTTTTTTTATTTAATAACATTTTTAATAAAGTTCCACCACGCTGGTTTTAGCGTCCAGAGGAGACGAAATATACGAATTTTTTAAACTAATATGAAATAGAATGGCAGCATATCACCAGGTCTGGAATGACCAATAAAAATAGGGCAAAAAAAAATAAGGACAGTGAAATGCCAAAATGGTCAAAAAGGACAAAAAGGACAAAAAAAGGGCAAAAATAACAAAAAATGGACAAATAAGAAAAAATGGACAAATGAAAAAATGCATAAAAGGCCCAGAAAGGGCAAAAATTACAAAAATTACGAAAATGCCAAATAGGTCAAAAAGTACAAAAATAAAAAAAACAAGGTAAAAAATGGCCCACAAAAAAGGCCAAAACGGATTAAAATGCAACCAAAAATAATAATAAAAAAGATTGAACTGTTATAAAACACAATAGAATTAAATTTATCGTCGTGTGTGTGTGTGTGTGTGTGTATATATATATATATATATATATATATATATATATATATATATATATATATATATATATATATATATCAGTGTAAGGAATCGGACAGCTGAACGACAATAAATTAATGTAGGTTGCTTATTCTGTCATTTATTAAAAGCGAAAATTGAACAAACACGTTTTTAAACACTTCATGCAGTACTGTTAATCCATATGTATACGGTACATCTGTCGCACTGGTATAACACTTCCTACGTATGTATGTATGTATGTATGTATCTATCTATCTATCTATCTATCTATCTATGTATTTGTCCTCGAAAAATGCAGAAAAAAGTCACAAGTTTATTTCAATGTTGCCAAACACATTTTATTTGAAATCGAACCATATTTGTTCGTGTGGAATATAAACGACCACATTTATGAATACGTTCTTAGAGTTCGCATTTTACGTTCAAAATATTAAACACAATGTCTCGAGCCTCTTCGAGGTAACTCGACGTGCTCACTATAGTATATATTAACTGCAAACAACACACAGTATAATTAATGTAAAGAACGACGCTTGTATAGAAGAACGTTCCGCACAAGATGAGGAGGGAGAACGAACAAATGAAAAATGAGGTAACCACCCGGGAATCGAACCCGGGATCTTCCGATTGCCGGTCAGATATGCTAACCACTACACCATGGGCCTCGATTAATCAGAAGTCGTAATTCTCCTACATACGAGCAGAAACCAATGCCCTGAGGGGGCACCTCCCGCATGCCTCATCTTGTGCGGAATGTTCTTCTATACAAGCGTCGTTCTTTACATTAATTATACTGTGTGTTGTTTGTAGTTAAAATGTATATATGTGCGGCATGCGGGAGGTGCCCCCTCAGGGCATTGGTTTCTGCTCGTATGTAGGAGAATTACGACTTCTGATTAATCGAGTCCATGGTGTAGTGGTTAGCATATCTGACCGGCACTCGGAAGATCCCGGGTTCGATTCCCGGGTGGTTACCTCATTTTTCATTTGTTCGTTCTCCCTCCTCATCTTGTGCGGAACGTTCTTCTATACAAGCGTCGTTCTTTACATTAAATATACCATATGTCCCACAAAAAAGTACACCCAACTTTAGATTGTACTAACTCCTCCAAAAATTGAGATATTTTGGATCTGTTTGTTTGATTTAATATAGCAAATTATTCTTTGTTAACGTTCAAATTTATTCATGTTTAAACGATTTAGTGTTTAAGCATCTGCTTTTAACTGAAGGGTACAGCAAAATGGGTTGCGCGGAATGATCATTTCTCCCAGCCAGATAGCTCCTCTTGCTTTAACCAATGTGCTACTTATTACGTCGAAGGATATTGCAAATATTTTTTTTAAATAATTCGAACTTTTGTATCTAAGATACGAGTCATACATATAAATGAAGAATCTGAATTACTAAATTTATAAATAACTTTGAAACCCTTATCATGCAGTTTACACGAAGGCAGCGCGTTCTCATGGTCACAACTTATTTGCAAACTAAAAGCTTAAAACAAGTTCAGAATACCTTCGAACTGCAATTTCCCGATAGAGCTTCTCCAACTAAACATACAATTTTGAAGAATGTTCGGAAATACAAAGAAGAAGGAACGGTCCTCAATTTGAACAAAGGAAGTTCAGGCCATCCGAAGACGGCAAGAACAGACGAGAACATTCAGCATGTTCGGCATTTATTAGAGAGACATCCAAAAGTGTCCACCAGGCGAAATGGTACAGAACTCTCACGCATGTCATTTCATCGAATAGTTCGTGAGGATTTGAATTTGTACCCATACAGAATGTAAATTCGACATCAACTCATTGAAGGAGATCTACCTCGCCGCCTAAGATTTGCCCAGTGGTTTCTTGAAAAACCAGAAAGATTCACGGAACAATTAGTGGTTGGAGATGAGGCGGCCTTTTTTGTGAATGGTCTAGTGAACAGACAAATCTGCAGTCAGTATGCACCAAAAAATCATTCATCTGACAATCATATCTACGAAAAGAATAACTCTAGACAAAATCTGTCTCTCTGGGTAGGACTGTGCGGTAATGGAGCGGTAATTGGCCCGGTCTTTTACGATGGTAATCTAAATGGTGAAGCTTACCTAGAAATGATAGACCGAGAAATCCTTCCACAAATACGTATTACTTATGGAAACCGATTTAATCGTATTTGGTGGGTGCAAGACGGAGCTCTTGCTCACAGGAGAGTTATTGTGAAGGAACGCTTGCAGGAAGTCTTCCACCAAAGAGTAATTGCTACAGGCCATGACATTGAATGGCCTCCCAGAAGCCCTGACTTGACCCCGTGTGATTACTTTTTATTGGGTCATTTGAAAAATAGAGTATTTGCATCACAACCTATCAATTTAGATGATTTGAGGACTCGCATCACAGCTGAAATCAACTTGTTAAAAGACAATCCAGATCTTATCAAAAGAGTGATGGGGAAGATGAGAGCTCGACTCCAGATTTGTATCGATAGGAATGGCGGTCATGTTGAAAGAAAACGAAACTAAGCATAACTTTTGCAATAAGGAATAAATAAAAATCTGCTTTGTATCTTCTTAAAATTATGTTAAAGTATCTATTATTATGTATTTGTCTTGGATCATATGTAGAATTCGGACCCCTACCAAGGTTGGGGTCCGAATTCTACATTAGCGGAAGGTTGGGGGTCTGTATTCTCCATTTGGCTTGTTTAAGCTACTCTTTAACTATTTGAGTTTCTACCCCAGCCTTCTTTAGTTAGCTTTATAAGGCTAACTAACGAAAATATCATGACCTAACCTAACCAATCGTCAAGGGCGTACAGTTAACCTAACGATTGGTTAGGTTAGGTTGTGATATTTTCGTTAGTTAGCCTTATAAAGCTAACTAAAGAAGGCTGGGGTCCGAATTCTACATTTGATATAAGATTTTACAATTGTGTGATTTTAATGGTTTTTATTTGTGATAATAATAATAAACTTTTCTATGAACCTTTAAATTGTTTATTGATGTCCTTTACGATTCGTTTGGGGTCTGGCTTCTATAATCTATACATTAGGGGAAAGTTGGGGTCTGGATTCTACATTAGGGGAAAGTTGGGGTCTGGATTCTACATTAGGGGAAAGTTGGGGTCTGTATTCTCCATTAGGGTTACCTGGGGTCCGAATTCTACATATGATCCTTTGTCTTTTCATTACATCGATAGCACACACATTATTTTTTCATTGACCAATTTTGCGCAATCCATTTTGTTGTACCCTTCAGTTAAAAGCAGATGCTTAAACACTAAATCGTTTAAACATGAATAAATTTGAACGTTAACAAAGAATAATTTGCTATATTAAATCAAACAAACAGATCCAAAATATCTCAATTTTTGGAGGAGTTAGTACAATCTAAAGTTGGGTGTACTTTTTTGTGGGACATATGGTATATGAGAAAATTCGTAACGCCTTTAACTCGAAGCACCGAAATGAGCTTTTTGTAAATTTACCGTAATAAACTAAAAAAAAAAGAGTACGTATAGGTTCGGGGTTGTTTTTTTTTTCTTTTGGTATATAATGTCAAAAAGAGAGGTAAGTAAGTTCCCTGTTAGTGTCTATGTGGTCCCCTATTTGGAACCTAATTCTGAGGAAAACATTTTCTTAATTAACCTATCTTGATACGTAATACAGAACACAAAGGGTTTAAATTTTCGTTAACGAAACTTGACCGTTCACAGCGCACAGTTAATGTAAAGAATTCAAAACTTAGCCAATCCAATTATTTAAGCTAATTGATCAGTATTGCCCTATGTGATCTAAACTATAGGTTTCATGGTATGAAAGTGCATTGCCATCATTAGTAAATTTTATTGATGTAGTTATTAAAATAACATGTCATATATATATATTTTTGTATTTGTACGGATTTAATTAAAAAATAGTCTTAATTCTAAAGCCGTTTGACGAGGTAACTTTGTTTACAATTTACTCCCGAGTAATGAATATTAGGGAGTAAAAACTCTTCCGAATATTATTAAAAACGGATTATTTTATAGTTATTTTTCCTGAAACTACAACAAGAAAAGATAAAAAGTCAAATAAAGACAAGATCTTTTCATTTTTGCAGCAAATTGAATCATGAACTTGATTCATTCACATTGTAAAGCCTTAATTCAATTTCTGTATTCTTCAGTAGTTCCTTTTGAGTTCAGAATTATATAATATATATATATCTATACCTTGGTTAACCTTGGCTTTGTTTCCGTCAGAATTGTTCATTTGGATCTTTTCGGTTTGACGGGCTGTAATATTTTTTAACATTACTTGTTTTTTATTATCCAGTTTTAATCGAGGATTTAAAAAATAACATTTATGTTTTAGAGAAACAAATAGTGAGGCAGTTATATGCAATTTAACAAATTTAAAATATATATTTTAAACCGTACTGGGATCTTTTTGGTTTCACGACTGGCGGAAAAAACGAGTCATGGCTACGGGACCGTCAAATGCTAGACTCTACCAACTGGTTAGGTTAATTGAATGCCCAGTTAGGTTAACAGAATGCCCGGTTAGGTCAACTGTACGCCCTCTTGACGACTGGTTAGGTTAAGTCATGATATTTTCGTTAGTTTACTGTCAAAACAAACGAAAATATCATGACTTAACCTAACCAATCATCATGAGCGTACAGTTGACCTAAAACTTTCAGGGATTTTGGAATCTTAAAGCGTATATGATATTCTCTAAACTAAACTGTATAACTGCCTCACTATTAGTTTCTCTAAAACATGAATGTTATTTTTGAAATCCTCGATTAAAACTGGACAATAAAAAACAAGTAATGTTAACAAATATTACAGGCCGTCAAACCGAAAAGATCCCCAGCAGCCTAGCGTCTTAACCACTAGGCTACCCAGGATATTCATTTATCTACCAACCAATTTTTTTATTATAATTATATATATATATATATATATGTTAGGGATGTCACGGGTACCCGACCCGATCGGGTAATTGCTAAAAAATCGGGTACGGGTAGTAAAAACCAAATTCTAATTTAATTTTAATTTTATTGTTTTGCAGTTTTTCTCGATATATTTTTTGTATAATATTTTTTAACAAAACATTCAAAATGGCAAATCGTAGTATGGTTTGGAACTATTTTGTCATTGATAAATTAGATAATAGTAAAGCCAAGTGCTTGAACTGCACACAGTTAATAAGTCGCGGTACTAAAACAACAAATTTTGGAACGTCTTCAATACCCGATCGGGTATTACACTTCGGGTACCCGTACCCGATTACCCAGTAAAAGCGCTACCCGTTGCATCCCTAATATATATATATATATATATATATATATATATATATATATATATATATATATATATATACTGTGAATATTCACATTAAACGCTTAAACTTCTTTATTTTGAAATAATTCAGAAAGAAAAAGTGAAACATCTGCTCCGAGTACTTTCGAGTTTATTTCAACCCCTCTTCTGGGAAAATGAAAATACAAACGAATTCTCCCAGCTCATACACACGCATTATCAGAAACCTCTCACAAAGGATCTAATCCCTCGGATTATTGAAAGGTGGTGGGAAACTGTTTCAATACTGAATAAAAATAAGGTTGGAAATACAGTATAGTCATAAGTTTACAGTAGGCTATATGTATCGGAACTGACATTAAAATTACTAATATGGTTGATACAAGCTTCTTCAGTTTATTTCTTTCAACTTTGTTATTATTTCTGAACAAGACACATGAATTATTTCAATCGATTCAATTGCATGATTATTATTATTACGTATATGAACAAATATGGCTCTAGATTCATTAGCCGCGCGAATACAATATTTATACTGTTTGATTCTAGTGGCCAGAGTTTTACCCGTTTGACCAAGATATACTAAATTACAATCCTTACATTTAATAGAATAAATACATCGAGGGACATCCACAGGGATATTACGAATTAATAAACTCTTGACCGAATTATTGTAAGTAAACACAACATTAATTCCCACGCCTCTAAAGCACATGAGTGATGTGAGTGAATTTTTTTATGATAAGGCAAACACAATATGTTTCAAAATTCTTTCTTTCTTCTCTTTGTTAGTTCTATAAAAACATTTCTTAGCTTTATTTAGACAGTGCTCCAGGAAATAAGTCGGATAACAATTTTCTTCCGATGTCAAACAACTTCATAAATTCACTATGTAAAAATTCTGGACTAACTATTCTCAAGGCTTTTAGGAACATAGAATCGAAAATAGATCGTTTAACGGAATTATGGTGGTTGCATAAGAAATTCACATAAGAATTATTATCGGTAGATTTCCGATAAATTTCAAATTTAAAGCCATTATTAGTTCTATGAATAATCTTATCAATAAATGGAATGGAATTATCCTTTTCAATTTCCAAATTGAACTTAATAAATGGAACTAAGCTGTTGATACTATGAAGAAATTCAGGAACATTTAAATGAGTGGACCACAGACATAAAATGTTATTTATATACAGTAGCCATTTTGGATCAAAGTTATCGATATTACTGAATAATTTTCTCTCAAATAATTCCATGTATAAATTGGACAAAACCGGAGAAAGGTGATCATCCATTTGCATTCCAAACACTTGCTTATGAAAGTTACCATTAAAATTGAAATATATTGTCCTTAATACAGAGCTCAGTGAGAGACTTTAATGAGTTTACATCAACAGGAAATGTGTTAATCAATCAGGTTTTCTTTGAGAAATTGTAAGAAATCACTAATCAATACTTTAGTAAAGAAACCGTATCAAAACTGACCAACTGGAAGTTAGTAGGGTAATGAATAGCATGTTAACATGTTAACGAAATCTTGGTTATTAATCACATGAGAATTAGGCCAAGTAAATAATTAAATAGATAACCTTGGTTAACCTTAGTTTTTGCTTCCTCCCGAATTGTTCATTCTGGTGAAGATCAAGCTTGTCACTCCACCTTAGAACTACAGTTTAACGTAGAATCCGAACCACGCCTCACCAGCAGCCCAGCATCTTAACCACTGGGCTACCCAGAGTACCCATTTTTGTACCAACCAATTTTTTTTTTAGTGTGTGGAAAGATGAACAGCTGGGTTTTGATGCGAGCTGCCTGCCGTCACCGGGTCTCGATCCCGAGGCCGATGGATTCGTAGTCAGCGACGCTAACCACTACACCACCGAGGCGGATAAAAATATTTAAAAATATAGATATAGATAAAAATATTTATATTTCTCGCCATAATTATATTATATCATATTATAATATATTATATTATTATTATATTAAATACCTCTATTATATTATTATATTTTATATTATATACTTTTATTATATTATTATATTTTATATGCCTCTTCATGCAGTTTGAAACTAAAGATAACTTCGTTTAGCATCAATTTCGGGATCACCTGAAGATCCGTCACCCCCAACCTTTTAAGTTAGCTTTATAAGGCTAACTAACAAAAATATCACGACTTAACCTAACCAGTCGTTAGGTCAACTGTGCGCCCTTGACGATTGGTTAGGTTAGATCGTGATATTTTCGTTAGTTAGCTTTATAAAGCTATCTAAAAAAGGCTGGGATGACGGATCTTCAGGTGATCTCAATTTCGTAGTTGAAAAATTACCTCTCTAAAACTTGTCTCAATTTTTTAAAGTTTGTTCACTTGCGTATATCAAAGAATACTTTAAATAATGAAGTTTAAAACTAATCAGCTTTTTATAGTTAAACTTTGATTCTGATTTAAAGTTGGTCTGGCGCAATTTCGTTTCACCATTTTTCACTAAATTAATTTCAAAACTCGTATACAGCCATGAAAAATTGTGAAGTTGATGTATATATGCATATACTGTATAATGTATATATACCAGGTGTCTCCCAGAATATGTCCCTATTTCTAAATAACTGCTCTAAGGCAGGTGTTCTTAACCTGGGGTGCATGCACCCGCTGGGAGTGCGAAATGTCATTACTGGGGGTGAGAATAATGGCGGCTGGTTCAATTACAAAGTTAGTAACGCACACAAAGTTCTCCGACCATAACCTCATCGATAGACAATTGAAATTAGCATCCAGGGGTCCGAAAACGCATCCTAGAGAGGCAGATGGAATATTTGAAGGCTTAAACATAAATTCAAAGAAAGTAAATTGGGAAAACGTAAATAAAGAAGATTTAAAGGAGGTAAATTGGGAATTGCTACTTCACGAGAAGACTCCATAAGAAATACTATGTATAATAAAGACGGAAACCAAACCTATAATACTAGAACATATTCCAGAGAGACAGGAAAGAAAACGTAGCATGCTCGAGAGGAAAATCAGGACTCTATTCAGGCAACGAAGACAAACCGTAAAACATCTCCACAGATGCAGAACTGATGCAGAGAGACTCAAACTAGAAAGGAAACTTGGCGAAATAGAAATGGACTTAAAGCAAACATTCATACAGAAGATAAACGAGGAGGAAAACAAGGTAGCAGAAAACATAAAAAATAACCCAAAATGCTTCTACACGTTTGCGAAAAGGAAAATGCAGCGTAAGGAGAGTATAGGACCTTTGATAGACGGGGAGGCCGAATACACAAATGACCCGAAAGAAATAAGTGAACTGCTTAGGGAACAATTTAAATCTGTGTTTAGCACCCCTAAGTCCGAGATGGAAGTGGAAAACCCAGACGAGTTTTTCGACATAGATACAGATCAACCAAGAACAAATCCGGCACAAACCTATTTTCGACATAGATACAGATCAACCAAGAACAAATCCCGGCACAAACCTATTAATGGACTTCGAGTTCACGGAAGGAGATGTAATTACGGCCTTATCACAGATGCGAGACAATTCAGCGCCAGGGCCAGACACATGGAATGCCACATTTCTGAAGAAATGCAAAGAGAGTATTGCAAAACCGCTATACTTGCTATGGAGGAAATCACTTGACACAGGACAAATTCCACTCCCCTTAAAGAACGCGAACATTGCCCCCCTATTTAAAGGTGGTAATAGAGCAATGCCCAAAATTATCGGCCAGTGGCTCTCACCTCACACCTTATAAAGTGTTTTGAACGCATAATTAGAGGCAAAACTACCTACTACCTACAAGAAAAAGACTTATACAACCCAAATCAACATGGCTTCAGGGCGGGAAGATCATGCCTGTCACAGCTACTAGACCACCAGGAGAAAATATTAGGAACATTGTGTCGAGGACAAAACATTGATGTAATATATACGGACTTTGCTAAAGCTTTCGATAAATGTGACCATGGAATCATAGTACACAAACTTAAGGATACAGGAATTACTGGAAAGCTAGGAAGGTGGATATTCAATTTCTTGACGCAAAGAACGCAAAGAGTGGTGGTAAACGGAGTTAAATTGGAAGTCTCGGAAGTCGTGAGCTCTGTCCCACAAGGGACAGTATTAGCTCCCTTGCTGTTCATAATAATGATTGCAGATATTGATGCAGATATTAAGGACAGTATTGTGTCATGCTTCGCAGATGACACAAAGATATGTAATTAAATATTGAACGAAAGTGACATAAGAAAATTACAAAACGACATTGAAACATTATTCCAGTGGGCAGAAGACAACAATATGAAGTTCAACGAAGAAAAATTTCAACTTCTAAGATATGGTAATAACAAAGAGCTACAGAAAAAAGGGTACAAAACTCCGCAAGCGAAACAGATAACACCAAATCCACAAGTCAGGGGATCTTGGAGTAATAATGTCGTCGGGTGCAGAATTCAGAGAGCACTATAAAATCAAACTCACAACGGCTAGAAAAATAATGGGAATCATCTGGAGGAGCTTCCCCAGCAGAAAAGCAAACATCATGCTCAAATTATGGAAGAGTCTAGTCCTACCAATAATTGAGTATTGCTCAGTACTCACAAGCCCACACAGAAAAAGAGACATTGCGAACATTGAAGCCATACAAAGGACTTTTACGTCTAAGATAGAGGAAACGGAAGGTGAAGACTACTGGTCTTCACTACAATCCCTGGAACTCTACTCTCCTGAAAGAAGGCACGAGCGGTACACAGTAATATACTGTACATATGGGAAATACCTGAGGGCTCTGTCCCTAACCTCAGAAATGAAATAGAAACAAACTGGAATGAGAGAAGAGGCAGATTTTGTACGGTCCCAGCTGCGGTGGGACAAGGGGCCATGAAACGAGGATGGAAACTACCCTCAGAATACGGGGCCCAAAGCTTTTCACTGTCCTTCGAAAAGAAGTGAGGAATCTCCAGCACACCGACCTGAATAACTTCAAGAACAAGCTGGACAGATTCTTGTGCAAAGGTCCTGACCAGCCATGCGTGGCTGGCTACGAGGGCAGGAGATCAGACAGCAATTCCCTCCTTCACTAAGTCACGCAAATGAGGCGGGATGATGCAGAGGGGTCAACCGCAGGTCGATAAAGTATAAGTAAGTAAACAAAAGTATAAAGTATATAAGGGATGAATTTCAAAATTAAACACGTGAAATGAATGAATGATGCAAACCCACAAGGAAAAAGAATGATAATCAACATGGATTTCGGTCAGGCAGATCGTGCCTATCACAACTAATGGAACACTACAAGGGTGTCAGGAAATGATTGCCCCCCCCCTGTACAGAAGAAACTGAAAGGAATAGAAAAAAAACAGACAAAACCACGCGAAAGAGCGTTTAATTTTGAATAAAAAACACTTGTTTTAATATCGGGTGTTGCCCCATTTGCAGCTCTGACGGCCATTAATCGACGGGGGTATGATCCCAGAAGTGTCTCAAAGAGATCGGTATCATGACTCATTTCTTCAAGGACTTCGTTGATCTTTGCAGTCATAATTTCTGTTGAATACCGATTCTGAATGGGTTGTTCCAGCATTAAGGACTCCACCCGATCCTTCATGATGGATCCGACATGTTCACAGACATTAAGATCGGGAGAATTGCCAGCCCATTCATTATTCCGAAAAAATCAATGTTATTGTCCTTAAGCAGTTGTTGAGTCGCAAGTGCTTTCATACAGGGGGCTTTGTCGTAAAGAAAGGTTGCCTGTTCAACATCCAAAACACACTCGGGGTCTTTCAAAAACGGAATTACATGTTGGGCTAAAATTACATTTCGAAAATAAGGCCCATCCCAACTGGTTCCTCTTGGTTTGATAACCCAGATGAGCTTCCGAATAGAGAACATAATGAAAACACCCACACATGCTGGATTTTTTACTATTTCTCGATACTTCTGGTCGTCTGGACCAGAATTCAGAGAGTTGTTGCCCAAACCCGATCATTCTGAAAATTTGGTTTTCTGGAGACATAAACGAAGAATTCATCGCTGACAACCAAGTGAAGGAAATCGTCTTCCGTCCATTCCTCAAGATAATCACAAAACCATAGCCGATTTTCAATATTAAGATCACTCTTCCGTGGCTTAGCTATTTCATGCCAAGCACTCAAGCCTTGGCGAACTCGAAATTGATGCACAAGTTGCCGATTGACTATCTTACCACGACGGATAAGTATCTCTTTCGCTACCTCAGAGCAGCTCTTCTTTCGGCGCCGTGATGCAGCAAGCACAATGTCTTTCGATTCTTGAGATAATTTCTCTGGTCTTCCTCCTCGAAATTCTGTTTCACAATCTTCAGGATTCTTATTCCAATTCCTTTTGACAAAGTCTTCTGATCTTTTTAATCTCTCAGCCACCCAGTGTCGAGTTATGAAAGTTGCACCAGCTTCCTTTGCTTCACGAAATGTGACAGCTCGAATGCGGTCAAGAACTCGCTTTTTCTCTGAATCGTTCAAAATAGATGATGCCATGGTTTCTGTGGGAAAAAATGGTAAGAATTAAAATCACAGGAATAGAATATAATGGTTTTTATTCAGATTTTAACGCTCTTTCAAGGTCTCGCCGGTTTTTATCCATCTCTTCTAGTTTTTGCTCTGCAGGGGGGGGCAATCATTTCCTGACACCACATAAACTGAAATATATGGGAATAAAAGGAAAAGTAGGGAAATGGACATATAATTTCCTTAATGAGCGGCGGCAAGTCGTTACCGTACAAGGAGTATCTTCATCAGAATCAGAGGTCCTCAGCTCAGTACCACAAGGAACAGTATTAGCTCCACTACTCTTCATAATCATGCTAACTGACATAGTGAGGACGTTACCAGAGAGAGCACAGTCACTTCTTTGCCGATGAGACAAAGATCAGTAAAAAAATAAGAAACCCAGAAGATATAAGAGCTCTACAAACTGACATGAACAGACGGAAGACAACAATATGAAGTTTAACACTGAGAAATTTCAATTGTTACGATACGGAAAAAGAGAAGACCTAAAATCCATGGAATATTATACCCCAAATGGACAGGAAATTCAGAGCAATTCTAAAGCAAAAGATTTAGTGGTTGTAATGACTGATGATGCGAAATTTAAAACACAAAATAAGATAGCAGTAAACAAAGAAAAGAGAATAACTGGGCAGATACTGAGAACCTTTAAACGAAGGGATAGGAATATAATGATTCCTCTACTGAGAACACTCATCATACCCAAATTGGAATACTGCTCGGTCCTAACATCCCCATATAAAAAAGAAGACATTAGACAGCTAGAAACGATTCAGAGAAGCTTCACAGCCAAAATCAATGGGTGCAAAAAACTAAATTATTGGGAAAGGTTACGCGAATTAAACCTATATTCACTGGAAAGGAGAAAAGAGAGATACACCATTATTTAGTCGGATTTACACTTGTAAAATAATGGAGAAACTAGTCCCTAATCTTACTCTGAACCCTGTAACTCCCCAAACAACAGTGGAAAGCAGAAAAGGAAGATTGTGCCGTATTCCCAAATTAAAGGCGAGACAGGGAACATCTTTAACCTGAAAGAAAATAGTTTTGTTGTGAGAGGACCAAAAACTGTTTAATCAGCTGCCGAAAGACCTAAGGAAGACGAGTGGTGTTGAGGTGAACACCTTCAAAAGAAGATTAGACGCCTGGCTCAGAACAATCCCCGATGAGCCGGGCGTACCTGGCTATGTGTGGTGGAGAGTACAAGAAACCAACTCACTACTTCACCAGGCCAACTCGAGAGGAGGGGCGACAAACTTGACCTTCGTGAAATGAGGAATCGTCGCACTGAACTTTGAAAGGTTCAAAGGTGTATATAAATGTATATATACACCGTCTGCCAAAAAAAAAGGGGGTTTACTCTAAAAACATCCATGGAATCAACATTTTCCAAACAATCAGTATGAAACTTATATACGTAAAAGATATATAAAACATCTACCTGTAACCCAAATTTTAGTTCGAAGCTATCAAAAATAATGATTTATTAAATATTTCTCTAATAATACTATAAATGATGCTCGACAAACTAATCAAGAATCCTTTATTTCCATTTTCACTTTTGTAAATTCTAATATACGTTTTTTTGTTTTTTGCAGGGTTATAAAATATAGTGAATACGCCATTTTCAGAGGAAGATAAGATTATAATTAAGCATTATAAACTAGAAAAGGGATATGGACGAACGAAACTACTCTCCAAATTCCCCAACAAAGGATGGACTCTTGGTGGTTTGGGAAAGCTTCTAAGAAAATTGACGAGACTGGGGACATCAAAAGAAGAGAGGGAAGTGGGCGACCAAAAACTGTTCGCATACAATACAATATTAACGACGTTGAAGAACGTATACTAAGTCAGGAAAACCAAGTGTGAGACGCATAATTAAACACGATCTTCAACTAAAACTTTTCAAGAGAGTGCACCGGCAAAAGATTACTCAAACTGATGAGCAGAAACGAGTTCAAAGATCAAAACAAATCTTACGGCGAGTAACATGTAATAAGCTTTCAAAGGCTTTTTTCACTGATGAGAAGAGATTCATGTGGAGCCACCTCGGAACAGTCAATGTAAGAATGAAATACCTGATAGCAGACTTTTTGCAACCAGACGTCATTTCTCAGCTACTGTCATGGTGTCAGTTGACATATCAAAGTTAGAAAAAAATCCGTTCATTTTATTGAGCCTGGTATAAAAATCAATGTCGAGTACTATCGAAATACTCTGCTGCGAAAAGTGTTTCCCGAAATGCAAAATCTGGTCAACGGTGGTTATTATCTTTATCAGCAAGACAGAGCAACACCCCATACAGCAATAGCAACTGTGAAATACTTAAAAAATAATGTCCCAGAATTACTTGAACCTCAAAATTGGCCACCTAACAGTCCTGACTTGAACCTGTTGACTATGGAATCTGGGAAAATTTGGCACAGAGAGTTTACAGGAGCAGGGTGAGAAATGTTGATTACTTGCGTCAGCTTCTTGTGGAGAAGTGGGAAGAGATACCACAGGAGCAGATCGATCGAACTATTGATGAATTTCGTCCAAGATTGAAGAAAATTGTTGAACCAGAAGGGAAACATATTGAACAATTTTTTTAATAGGAATTCCAAAAGAGTAAAATGGTAATTTGATTTCTTTTGTAAACTTAGGATTTAAGTTCTGTTTCGAAATTCAAAATCCTTTTTTATTTTCATGGTTTTTTAATGGAGGCATTTCCATATTTTATAAATCTTATGATGTATTTTATAATTAAAATGAGAATAAAATTTTATTACCAAAGTTTTACTGCCTTTGTGAACTCCCAGAATTCAAAACTGGAGCGATGTTCACCAACAAAATTTGTTGAACATAAACAATCCTCATAAATCATTAATTTTAATATAATAATCTGAAAATGTGTACATATACACTGTTTACATAGGTTTGCTCTGTATGAGTTTCATTATGATTGGTTGATAAATGTTGATTTCATGGTTGTTTTTAGAGTGAACCCTTTTTTTCGGCAGACGATGTATATGTAACATAAATATATTTCAACAACCAGCATGATGGTAAAGATGCTGGACATGACCTCGAAAGCCTGAAGACTAAGAGGGCACGATTTGATCGTGGCGGTACCTTGAAAACGTTTGGGTTTGTGTCATTCGAGAAGCCCTTGCTACAAGCATCCTATGAAGTTGCTTATTTGTGTGCCAATTAAAAAAAGTTTCATACAATTGCTGAAGAATTGGTGAAACCTTGTGCACTGGAGATGAAAATAGTATTGGGAACAGAGGCACAAAAGAAACTTCAACAGGTTCTCTTGTCGAACGACGTAATTCGTTCTAGGATAGGTGACATGAGCAGGGATATCTTGCAGCAAGTGATTGCAGATATCAAAGCTAGCCCGTCAAAGTAGGTATTCAGCTGGATGAATCAACAAATGTCGATGGCTGCAGTCAGCTGTTGGTGTTTATGTGGTACATGATGGAGAAAGAAATACTAGATGAATTCTTGTTTTGTGAACCGCTGCGAACAACTGTGAAAGGAATCGATGTTTTCAATCTCGTCAAAGGCTTCTTTTCGAAGCCTGGGATGACGGTCGCCGTGTGTGAATCTATTTGCACTGATGGAGCCCCGCCATGCTAGGAAACAAATCAGGATTTGCCGCCTATGTGAAGAAGGAGGTACATCGTATCACGGTCACATATTGCGTATTGCATCGTCATACACCCGCCACAAAGACGTTGCCTGCAAAATTGAAGGATGCTTTGATGCATTGAACTTCATCAGAGGACGAGGTCTGAATCATCGCCGCCTTATCCGAGCTTTTTGCGAAGAAATTGGAGCCGAGTACAGTGTTCTTTTCCACACGAAAGTGAGGTGGCTCTCCCATGGCAAGATGCTTACTCGTATCTTCGAACTGCGTGAGTAAATAATACAATTTCTTCGAAACCAAGGCAGTGACATAGTTGATCACTTCGAGAACAGAGAGGTCATTCTTTCCCTGTCGTATATAGCAGATATGTTTACACACCAGAACGGACTGAACACGTCTATCCAAGGAGCAGGGATGAACATGAACACGGTCGGAGAAAAGTTATCTGCCTTCGTCCGGAAACTTCCAATTTGGATAAAGCGCGTTGAGAAAGGAAATTTTGCTAACTTTCCTTTACTTGATGAAGCTGTCGGTGCAAAAGAAGAAGGATATCCATCGCGACTGAAGTCACAGAGCATCTGTGGGAGTTCATCCAGTCTTTCCAAGGCTACTTCTCCCTTGGAGATCTTGGTGTTGCACAGAAATGGATACAGGATCCATTTCTTTTCGACCTGGATTCCATGGACGGCAATGATATGATGAAAGACGATCTCGTTGAACTGCAGACCAGTGAAAGAATCTGAATGGAGTTTGATTCAATGGAGCTTGACAACTTCTGGTGTGCTCAGCTGGAACCGTTCCCACAATTGGCGAAGAGAGCTCTGGAGATCCCCGTCCCATTTGTGACCACGTACGCGTGCGAACAAGGCTTTTCAACGCTCTTACATATCAAAACGAAGGCAAGAAACTGCTTAGATGTGAGTGATGACATGCGTGTGGCCATTTCAAAGAAAGTTCCTCGTTTCACAGACATTGTCGAACAGAAAAGCCACTAAAAGTGTAAACTATGTCATTTTAACTGTTTTTTTGTGGTGTTACTGCGAAAATATATCCAAAATATAATTCCATATTTTTAATTCTAAGTCCTTAAAATTGTCCTAAGTCATTAATCTTTGACAAGTGGTGGGAGATAATATTCTGAGAAACGAAGGGGTGCGGCCTCCGAAAAAGGTTAAGAACCACTGATCTAAGGTAAAAAAAAAGGGATCTAGATCCAAAGACAAACGCAGTAGGTAGGTAAAACGTAGGAGTTTATTAACCTTAGTTAAATATGCTCAGTGTAATCGCCATTTTTCTTTCTAATACAATATTCAACCTTACACAAATGTTTGGCATAATTTTTGGAAATAGCTCAGCTGGGATGTTGTTGATTACCTCATAGACTTTGGTCTTTAGGTCTTCAAGCGTCTTAGGCTTGGTAGAATAGATCCTGTCTTTTATGTAGCCACAAATAAAACATCAGGGGGTGGTGAGGTCAGGTGAATATGGGAATCATTCCACCGGCTCATGAAGGGAGATTAGTCGCCCGGAAAAATACTTCCCCAACACGTTGCGAGTTTCACAAGCAATGTGTGGAGATGCTCCATCCTGCTGAAACCACTATGAATCTGGGGTAATGCAGTTATTTATTTAACGGGACAAACTAGTTAGTTTTGGTAAGCAGAAATCTTGTAGCATCTGACGATATGAAATTGGCATTATGTTACTGCTTTTCCAGTTTCATTCTCAAAGAAAGGACCTACTACACCATACCACCCAACAGCGACCCAAATGTTGAGTTTAGCAACACTACGTGGGAGCTCTAGTGGAACACCAGCATGACTTCCCAATAACGAAAGTTTTGCTCATTGATCTCTCTAGACCAGGGGTGGCCAACCTTTCCAAGCGATGGGCCAATAAATTAGTCAGTAATTTTCAGAGGGCCACTTTTCTGAAATCTAGACTAGAATAATAAGGTAAAATAAAAAATAATTCAAGTACACTGAAATTTTTATTGAAATACAAACACACATATATGTAAAAATATGTTCAAACACTAATAGAAGTAATATAATCGTTCAAAACATCGAACCCTGAAAAACTAGAAAATTCAAACATTGAAAAAAAATGTTATTTTCCACATTAGCTGAACTTTAGTGTGATTTTTGAGCCTGTTTTGAGCGTCGGTTAAAGCTGATCGGTACTTATTCTTAATAAAATTTACTGGGGAAAATGTTTGTTCGCAGACGTAAGTGGCTCCAAATTTGCCACCCGATGGCGGTGGGCAACCCTAACAGCCTTGGCAGGCCATTTATTGACCCGCGGGCAAGGGGTTGGCCACCCCTGCAGTCTAGACAGATGTACAAAGCACTTGTCAGTGAAGTGGATGTGTTCCAAAAACTTAAAATCTTCTTCTAGCTTTGCTAACGTTAATGTTGCGAATTCCATTCGTTTTTGTTTTTGAACACTGATCAGTGAAGCTTCCGAATGAATTCTGTAGGGAATAAAGTTTAATTCGGCACGAAATATACGATGCACAGATGTTCGTAAAATACTTGCCTCTGCGGCCTGCGTGCAATAATTTCATGAACCATATTTACGCGTTGCACAGTTCTTGCGGATCGTCTCCTACCACTATTACCCTTAGGTTGATTACTTACATTTCCTTTTATTTGAACTTTTCTGACAATTCGTGATAGTGTGTTTCTGTCGGATGAATTTCTGCATCCATATTCTCTGCAAAAGTTCCTCTGCACCTGCGTCACAGAATTTGTCACATGAAACCACTCAACGATCTTGATTTTCTGTTCCAGCTGCAAACGCGACATCGCTGTTTGAGGTTTCAGCCATTAGAAATGCATAGGTATATCGTATATGTTTATAGGTGTGTGGGGAATAAAACCCAATATATTGCCTTTCTGAAGAAGAAACCCCAATAACAAAATATACATCCATTATAAAATAACGGGCAAATAAAAATAGGAACATTTTGGGAGGGACATACCCTATATATATATATATATATATCAGTGTAGTTTTTTTCATATAACAATATTGTGAAAAACATCATAGTAAAAAATAGCCCTACCAATAATTTAGGCATTATCTATAAAATTGGGTGTAAGCAATGTGATTCCTTTTACATAGGTCAGACGGGAAAGGATTTGCAAACGCGTGTAAAACAGCATCAATATTCCGTTAGAACGGGACAGTTGTCCAGTGCCCTTTTTGTCCATTTGTCAGAGTTATCCCATTGTATTGATTGGAATAATGCTTCAGTTTTGTTTCACTCTAGCAACATTGTTAATAGAAATATTCTTGAGTCGGCTATAATTCAACTTACAAATAACCTTAACATGAGTAAAGGTCTGTTTCAACTCGATCCCGTTGCTCTGAATTCCTTCAGAATGGATTTAAACAAAAAGGGCAGGTTGTTAAATCTTTGGTAAAAATTTGTTTTTGTCTTTTTTTTTTCCTTATAAATCTGTAGGTTTCTCTTACAATTTTATTTTTCAATTTTTTTGCTGTATGCGTGTATGTGTATGTATGTATGTGTATGTGAGTATGTGTGTGGTCATTGCAGTTAAATGTGTGTGTATGTATATGTGTGTATATGTATGTATGTATGTGTGTATATGTATGTATGTATGTATGTGTATATATATGTGTATATATATATATATATATATATATGTGTATGTACCTTACCTTACCTTACAACCTCACAAAGGTTCTGCGCGATGTTTTCTCATTTCGCGAAGGTCAAGCTTGTATGTGTGTATATTATATATGTGTGTGTGTGTGTGTGTGTGTTTGTATATATGTGCCTCTCTTAAAATTTATTTTTCAATTTATTATTATTTTTTTTTATTATTTTTTAATTTTTTTTTTTTGTTTATTTCTTTATTTCTTTGTGACATATATATCAATTTGGCATCATCTATTAAATTGATTGTAAACTTCCCTTTTGAGCTTGAATTTGTAGACTCCACTTACAATTTTTGTTTTTTTATCTGTTGGTTTATTTCTTTATGGTTATTTTGGCTGACATATATATCACTAAGGCACTTTTTATATTTATATTTATTTTTATTTCTTTATTCTTTTGTGACCTGTTCCATAAACAAGCCATTTGAATTATATTGAAGGTCGGCCAAAGTGCTAAAGTGTAATTTTTCCCCATACAAATGTGTTTATCCTCCCACAATTTTTCTTTACTTACTACGTATATATATGTATATGTGTATGTGTGTATGTATGTATATATATATATATATATATATATATATATTATATATATATGTATGTATATATATTTGTGGTTTTTTT
>JAJOZX010003923.1:125000-175000 GCA_023014485.1 Bathynomus jamesi
TTTAATATTTAGTAGAAATCCAATGACAAGGAGAAATGTAAATGCCATGAAAAGTCTTCTTTATTGCGCAACGTTTCGAGCAATACGCTCATCTTCAGGCTGTTTAATAACAATGTGAAATTAAAATCAATATTGAATGAAAAACAAACAGAAATTTCTATAACCTATTCGTAAAGACAAATTTTAAAAGACTGAGAAAAGAGGGTTAAGTTCTAAGTTATACAGATTTACATATCAAAATTAAGAAGTTATTTTTAAATACATGTAGTAAATGTGAAATTAATACACTGGAAAAATTACCAATAGTACACTGGAACAATGGAGCTATCTACCTTATACAGCAGTATCCGAGGCCGACTAATTTGAGCAGAGGAGACGGGAATGAAAGATGGCGAGGGAGATAGGGGAAGGAGGGATTATAAGGAATTGGGGAAGGAGGAGGGATCATAGCAGATTGAGGGGACGGACGATGAGTCAACATTCAGACTAGGGGACAATGCTTTAATGAAAAGGGATTCTAAAATTCTTAGTGAGTTGGGACAAGTATTACAACCAAGAATTTTAAAATTGTCTAAAGTGACATCAATTTTGCATTTGATGCTATGTTCACGTATGCTGGAGGCTTCCTTAGTTTTAAAATTTTACCTGTTCGGCCACTTATTCCCATATGCGAATAAAATCTAGCCCTGAGAGAGCGAACAGTGCTGCCGATGTAATTCCCAAGGAGACACCTAGGGCAGGTAAATAAATATACAACACCGCTACGCAACGAGTCAGGGGTTCGATCCTTCGCTGAGAAAAAGCTACCTAAAGACGTTTTATTAATAAATATGATGCGGAAATCAGTATGATAAAAAAATTTCCTTAACAATTTTGTAAATTTAAGCTTAAATTCCTTATTCAAGGGACCCATTTCAGGTACCAAGAAATATTTTATATCCTTCGGCACTGTAATACATGGAAGTTGAGGGCTATAAACATTATTTAAGAAGGATCTAATTAGTTTGTCTACATATTGAACAGGAAAAACTATTATTAGTAAAGTATGATCTTAGATTATTAAATTCATCATTAAGTAAGGTAAAATTAGAGGTCAAATTATATCCTCTGAACAGGAGAGTTTTAATACAAGACATCTTATAGTTGAAATCAGTAAAACTAAAAAAATTCATGCCCAAACCAGTGAAAGTGGGTTTCCTATAAACTGATGTAGTAATAGAATCACCGTTTTTCGAAATTAAAAGATCTAAGAAGGGGAGGGAGCCATTTTGCTCAGTTTCCATTGTATACGTTATATTGGGGTGCAAAGAATTTAGGAAGTTAAAGAATTGTTGCGCTTGTACCGCATTATCAAAGACTGCTATCGAATCATCAACGAAGCGTCGATAGAAAATTGGCTTGAGATGAGTGGGAGATTGTCTAAAAATTACACTTTCTAAATGAGTCATAAAAAAGTCAGCTGCTAGCGGTCCGACTGGTGATCCCATCCCTACCCCATCAATTTGTTGGTAAACCTTATTTGAAGGAACTTTTAGAATTGGTCTTCAAACAATGCTATTTCACTTTCAACAATAAGGTTTACCAACAAATTGATGGGGTAGGGATGGGATCACCAGTCGGACCGCTAGCAGCTGACTTTTTTATGACTCATTTAGAAAGTGTAATTTTTAGACAATCTCCCACTCATCTCAAGCCAATTTTCTATCGACGCTTCGTTGATGATTCGATAGCAGTCTTTGATAATGCGGTACAAGCGCAACAATTCTTTAACTTCCTAAATTCTTTGCACCCCAATATAACGTATACAATGGAAACTGAGCAAAATGGCTCCCTCCCCTTCTTAGATCTTTTAATTTCGAAAAACGGTGATTCTATTACTACATCAGTTTATAGGAAACCCACTTTCACTGGTTTGGGCATGAATTTCTTAGTTTTACTGATTTCAACTATAAGATGTCTTGTATTAAAACTCTCCTGTTCAGAGGATATAATTTGACCTCTAATTTTACCTTACTTAATGATGAATTTAATAATCTAAGATCATACTTTACTAATAATAGTTTTCCTGTTCAATATGTAGACAAACTAATTAGATCCTTCTTAAATAATGTTTATAGCCCTCAACTTCCATGTATTACAGTGCCGAAGGATATAAAATATTTCTTGGTACCTGAAATGGGTCCCTTGAATAAGGAATTTAAGCTTAAATTTACAAAATTGTTAAGGAAATTTTTTTATCATACTGATTTCCGCATCATATTATTAATAAAACGTCTTTAGGTAGCTTTTTCTCAGCGAAGGATCGAACCCCTGACTCGTTGCGTAGCGGTGTTGTATATTTATTTACCTGCCCTAGGTGTCTCCTTGGAATTACATCGGCAGCACTGTTCGCTCTCTCAGGGCTAGATTTTATTCGCATATGGGAATAAGTGGCCGAACAGGTAAAATTTTAAAAACTAAGGAAGCCTCCAGCATACGTGAACATAGCATCAAATGCAAAATTGATGTCACTTTAGACAATTTTAAAATTCTTGGTTGTAATACTTGTCCCAACTCACTAAGAATTTTAGAATCCCTTTTCATTAAAGCATTGTCCCCTAGTCTGAATGTTGACTCATCGTCCGTCCCTCTCAATCTGCTATGATCCCTCCTCCTTCCCCAATTCCTTATAATCCCTCCTTCCCCTATCTCCCTCGCCATCTTCATTCCCGTCTCCTCTGCTCAAATTAGTCGGCCTCGGATACTGCTGTATAAGGTAGATAGCTCCATTGTTCCAGTGTACTATTGGTAATTTTCCAGTGTATTAATTTCACATTTACTACATGTATTTAAAAATAACTTCTTAATTTTGATATGTAAATCTGTATAACTTAGAACTTAACCCTCTTTTCTCAGTCTTTTAAAATTTGTCTTTACGAATAGGTTATAGAAATTTCTGTTTGTTTTTCATTCAATATTGATTTTAATTTCACATTGTTATTAAACAGCCTGAAGATGAGCGTATTGCTCGAAACGTTGCGCAATAAAGAAGACTTTTCATGGCATTTACATTTCTCCTTGTCATTGGATTTCTACTAAATATATATATATATATATATATTATATATATATATATATATATATATATATGTATGTATATGTATATATAGATATGTATGTATATATGTGTGTGTGTGTGTGTGTGTATGTATGTATGTTATTTATTTTTCTTTTTTTTTTTTTCTGTAACCTATATATAGGCTGTTACCCTTTTATGTACTTCAGTGTTCCTGAGGATGTCATTAGACGAAAGCGCTTGAGCACCATTTTGTGTTTCCTTTCCTTCGTGGTTTTATTCATCATAAATATTTTTCACGTGTTACTTTCGTGAAATAATTTTCATATATATATATATATATATATATATATAATATATATATATATATATATACGAGGGGTGGTCAGTAAGTAGATTATTAAGTTATATATATATATATATATATATATATATATATATATATATATATATATATATATATATATATGACAGTGCATGAAACAAGGAACTCTTCTGGGAAAATTAAATCCACTATAGTCCGAATAAGTAATGGTAAATGACAAATACCATAGTTTCTCTTTTCATGATGTTAGCCCGACGTGGGCAACGGGTCACTCGCATAGAAGTCCCATAAATATAGCTTCCCTCACCAGCTATCTGCAAAGCAGACAGGATCCAGCTTTGGGACATGGATCTAGGGTTTAAAGCAGCCTAGCCCTGTTCCATGCACTGTCTGTGTGTATCATAAAAAACTCAGGGGACCATTCTGAGTTCATTCCCATCTTGAAACGGACATGTTATGTGCCTTGAAAAGTGGACGCTCAATTCTGCCAATTGAGGTTTAAGTTTTGGTTTTTGGCTAAAATATAATAGTTATCCCTTTTTCTTTGATGTATTCAATCTGACGTGAAGACAGCGAGTCTTTTGCTTATATTGAGGTTCTAAATGTAGCAGGGCTAGGCTGCTTTAAACCCTAGATCCATGTCCCAAAGCTGGATCCTGTTTGCTTTGCAGATAGCTGGTGAGGGAAGCTATATTTATGGGACTTCTTTGCGAGTGACCCGTTGCCCACGTCCAGTTAGCATCATGAAAAAGAAAAACTATGGTATTTGTCATTTACTATTACTTATTCGGACTATAGTGGATTTAATTATCCCAGAAGTGTTCCTTGTTCCATGCACTGTCTGTGTGTATCATATATATATATATATTATATATATATATATACGAGGGGTGGTCAGAAAATAAGTTTACACGGCGTATAATTTCGTAACTAAAAGACTTACATTGATTATGTTTGTATCAGGTGAATTCGTTAATCATTGTTGGTAACTCTGCACGTCGATTCGGCTGCCATCTACCGTACATTGGTTATATGTGTCAGTTGAACATGGTGGCTCGACTGAAACAGTGCCCTGTCATTTCTGCAGTGATATTCCGAGTCTGTCAGTGGTCAAGAATTTCTCGAGCGCATTGTCACAGGAGACGAGACATGGGTTCATCACCGTACTCCGGAAACAAAACGTGCCAGCATGGAATGGAAACACCCTGGGTTTCCGCGACCAAAGAAGTTCAAGATTGTGAGTTCCGCTGGCAAAGTGATGGTTACCGTGTTTTGGGACCACAAAGGCGTTTTGCTCGCAGACTTCATGCAAAAAGGCACAACAATCAATGCAGCTGCATAGTGTTCAACACTGGAACGTTTACGAGCGGCCATTAAACGTAAGCGTCCTGGACTGCTCCGTAGGGCAGGGCACTGTTCCAGTCGAGCCGCCATGTTCAACTGACTCATATAACCAATGTATGGTAGATGGCAGCTGAATCGACGAGAAGTGTTGCCAACAATAATTAACGAATTCACCTGATACAAACATAATATGATCAATGTAGGTCCTTTAGTTACGAAATTATACGCCGTGTAAACTTATTTTCTGACCGCCCCTCGTATATAGCAGATCTATATCTTTTATTTTATCAAAGTAACAATATCGTTTTACATTCAAACTGTAAAAATGTAAAAATGAATCTCGAATTTTTACATCACAATATTGGTTTAGGTAAATTCTTATTCAATATGCGATAAAAGGTACAGGAAGTTAATTTAAAATTTAACATTGTTTATTCCAACTGTTGACGTATCAGTCAGCCAAAAACGGATGTAACATAGATAATATACAGAGTGATTCAAAAATGTGTTCCCAGAAATAATGTTACATAAATATATTTTTGGGGGAAACACCTTTTCATTTTGCATCACCCTGTACATAATTATAAATTACCATGCACCGTTTAATAATAATTAACACTATAATGTAATGATAACTAATAATATAGCATAATATAATATATAAATAAATAATAACAATTATATATATATTAATAATAATATATATATATATATATATATATATATATATATATATATATATATAATATATATATATATATATATATATATAATAGTGTGTGTGTGTAAAGACTCTCAAAACGGTATAATTTAGAAAGTTCATATTTTATTATGTAAAAAATGATTACGTAAATATTTGCATAAAGAGTGAGAAAGTTTCTATTAAAGTCTAAGCTACTTTCACTCATAATTTATTCATAATTTATATACAGGGTGAGTCAGAAGTCCTGCCTCAAAAATAACTATGCAATAAATACCTTTGAAAAGACAGGACTTTTGACTCACCCTGTATAAAAAAAAACCTTAAAATTGCAAAGGAAGAGTTCATTTCAAATCATTTAAAATCATTTCAGCATGAATAGATTAAAGCTATAATACAGGGTGTGTATAAAGTAACGCGAGTGAAGAGACAAATTCGATTTGAATTATACTAACACACCCTGTATGTACTTAACCTTTTGAGGACCACGGGACATATTTGTCCCAACGGAAATAATAATAATATAAATTGTACATTGATGTAACGTTTCTACAAATACATCTACACGTTTATATAAGTATCGTTTAGTTGTCGGAAAAGGAACCCAAAATGGGTCATTTAAGTGGCTATAGTTACAAACATATCTAATTTTGAGTGACAATAAAACTTACAGTATTAAGTTTAAAGAAACCGGATCACCTCAAAATCAGGACCCCCATCCTCAATTACCAAATGAATCTTCTTTAAAACTAAAGAAAATGTCACGACTTAACCTAACCAATCGTCAAGGGTATACATTCGACCTAACCGGGCATTCAATTTAATTTATTATTATATTTGGTACTGTAAAGCAAAAAACAAGAATACATGGGGGCCCTGATATTCAGGTGATCCAAGAAACCTATAGCGGTGGTCAAAGGGTTAATTAAACTCTTCAATTACTGCGTAATCCTTTTTGAAAATTTATCATAACCTCTTTAATTAAGTCAACTGCGATTGATAGTGAGTGAAAATTATCTTTAACCCTCTCAGCAATTCCTCTTTGATAATTCTGAGGTCAAAGGTAGGTTGTCCAGACAAGAGGTCTTAATTATTTAACTGGTTTATGAGACGCGAAACATCACAAAGAGAAAAGGATTTTTGTTTTCGTTAAACGTACTCGTTGAATGAAGTCGGATGTTGTAACATCAAGATTAGTCATAAAAGGGAATAAAGAGGATGTTATGCTCATAATTTGAGATGTTTAGTAATGAATAGCTCTCAGTTGGTTTACGAAAGATATTTCTGTAGATTAAACTGGAGGGTAAGTTTAAATTGGATCACCTGAAGATCAGGGCCCCCAGCCTTCGTTAATTAGTCTTGTAAGGCTAACTAACGAAAATATCACGACTTAACCTAACCAATCGTTAGGTCAACTGTACGCCCTTGACGATTGGTTAGGTTAAGTCGTGATATTTTCGTTAGTTAGCCTTATAAGGCTAACTAAAGAAGGCTGTGGGCCCTGATCTTCAGGTGATCCTTTAAATTTATTAGTTATGTATGTATTAGGACTTTATAACTTTCTTTCAATGATATGTATATTGTAAATTCGGATCACCTGAAGATCAGGACCCCAGCTTCAATTACCAAATGATATCTTCGTTAAAACTAACGAAAATATCACGACTTAACCTAACCAATCGTCAAGGACGTACAGTTGACGTAACCGGGCATTCAAAAAACAAGAATACACGGGGGTTTGGGGGCCTGATCTTCAGGTGATCCATAAATTCTAATCTGAGGCCGGAATTAGATCATCTTTCTTGAGCATGAAAGTTTTAAACCGTTTGGTTCACTTTTACATGTTAAAATAGTTTAAGGAAAGATTCCCCTCAGAATTAAGTTCCAAACTGGGACCTCAGAGACACTAACTGAGAACTTACTGGCTTTCTTTTTTGACCCTATACACTATAAAGGCAAGCTACATGATCATTGTTAGGAACCGTTCATAACTTGAATCATTAAAGTTATAATAAATTACTTGAGGTGTTGTATTTAGGTACATTTAGGTGTATTTAGGGTCTTCCACTTAAAAGTTTTATGGATTTTCCTATTTACAGTGTGTATGTTAAAGGGAACCTGTGTAACTAGAGATTTCATGAAATCCCTAAAATGTTCAGGGATTTCATGTAAGGTTAAGTCGTAATATTTTCGTTCGTTTTAACGAAAATATCACGACTTAAACTTACATGAAATCCCTGAACATTTTAGGGATTTCATGATATTCCTAGTTACACAGATTCCCTGTAACATATATACACCCGCATCACGTTTGCAAAGACTGAAGTACCTCCTTTACCCTTAATCAGCCGTGAAGAAGTTTGACCTACGTGTTCGGTCTAGAGAAGAGCCAAGTATTAGCGACTGTGCATTGTGAGATAGGTTTCAATAAATATACTGGTTTTCAGTATACTTAGTTACCTGTAAAATACGATAGTAAATGCATTCAATAAACAGAGAAAATTCGCTTTTTTTACTCTTCAAACCAAGTCTTTAACTGATTAAAATCTTTTTGTGAGAGAAACGTTAAGACAAATTTGTCTGTTTTGACCCTTTTCAATTTTTGCAATATTATTTTTTTTTAATATGATTTACCAAGAATTTTGGGAAGGACTATTTCTTGCATTATTTACATTTCTTTGGGATATATCATTGTTTCAATGTAGAGATGCTTCCTGAATGCATACTGCAAGCTTGACAATATGTTTTCGTGAATACTACAAGCTTGATAATGTGATAATGTATTATTAATTTCTTGATGTTCAAAGAGTTCGTTTGGGAAGAAGAACAACCAAGAACCTGGTCGTAAATTTGCAGGATTTTACATAATGCCTTTTTGTAGAGGGTGTTTCATTAGTGCTTCATTTACATCGTTTAGCTATTCCTCTGTAACGAGTGACGTACACAGTAACAAAACTATTTGCATTCAATTCAGAGAGTCTCTGATGCAATTTAAAGATACCTTATCAACTCTGACTGATAAATACATTCATGGTTTCTGATGGAGGAAGTTTTTAGTCATTCAGTGCTAGATTTTGCTTCATTTGAAGCATTTCCAGTGTTTTGAATACCAACTTGTTTTCGCGACCTCAGAATCTTCTTCGAACAGGTAAATATATTGAAATATTTATTACAATAAAAAAAAAGTATGAATATTCAGTTCTAATTTAACTCTCGCTGTTTCATGAATAATTTTCCAAGTTTCCTTGTACCTTCCTTTGCTGTCACTGAATCGAGAAATATATATATGAGTATACATTAGGAATGAACTTGTTTTGATACATAGTATTTACTTATTTCTTTAGCTTTCTATATCTCTATTGGTCGCCTGCGCATGCCTATTGGTCCTTTGACCTTTCGCGTGTTAAATCTTTGAGTTTCTCTCAATTTAGTTTTTTTTTTCGTGGAGTGGGAAGCCATTTTGTTTTCTTGTTCTGTATGGTATTCATTCGTCCAAGAACCCCATAGAAGGTCGTCCTATGGGTATTTCTGTTTGCTTTTTAACAGTGTCGGGTCCCAGCAAGATATGGGACGTTTAGTAGATGTCATAAACGTTTTATTAACATTTTATAAACGTTTAGTAAATGTTAATTTTGTTGGTGGGCTCTCTCTTCACTCTGGGTTTTAAATTTTGTCAGTTTTCTTTAATTTTGGGGGTTTTCTAATCGCTATAATGTTTTTAGAATTTTTGTTCTTTTACTGTTTTTACTTGTTTATGGAAGGAAAAACTGGCTATATTTAATTTTTTTCAAAACTGACACACAGAGGTGTCTTTTTATCATAATGGAATCACAAATACTCAATATTCCTCATAAAGATGTATAACTTAAACGTATTATCAAGGTCATAAACGCATTTGAGACAATATTCTATTTTTTTGGCTCCGGAGTTGTATTCCAGTACGTAACCAAGTTTCTGATACGCGCATTACATATAAATGCTAACATTGTGTATATGTATTCTGTAACCAATTTGTTACTTCCTTTCTGCACTCAAAATAAAACCTGAATTTAGACCTTACTTCTTTTTGAGAGTGCATTCTAGGGAAGTTTTTCCTTCTTTTGGGTATCGAAGCTTCTTCTCAGATGATATAATAATTTATTTTAATGATACATAACTTCTTTAGATAGAAGAAATGATCTCCAAAACTTCTTTTTGACTGATTGAGACAATAGAAGATAATATTTCTATGCATAGAAGGCTGAGGGAAGTCTTTGTTTTCCGTGTATTAAACTTACCTAAAATGGCTTCTTTCGACTTCGTATTTATTCATTACCTTTCATTTTAATTTGTTTTAATACAAAACACGTTTGTTTTAATGCCAAACATGTTTTTTTTTTCTATTGATCCTATTTATTACAACGTTTGTATTTTGTACGAGATTCATGGAAATCCATCTTTATGAGTGAATTTATCACACCTGTAACATCCCTCTTCGTGTGACTTACACTCCTTTCAGAATAAAATAATGCCCTGCTGTAAATATACTGTAGAAAAGCGAATATAAATTTTGCGTGATCACTGCATTTGTGACTATCTATTATTGTGATGTACGTACGTATCTGACGCCTTGTATTTGTTTAGTCATTTTACAAAAGACAAAGAATTTACCACGAGACATTTTTTATTTATGACCTCAAACAATTTCGATAATCCATTTTAAATTTATTTCTTTGTCAGTATCGTTATTTTTACGAAGAATTTACTGTTGAAATTATGCTGATTTTGATCAACAGTAAAATATAAGGATTCATTCGCGAAACATAAAGTTTTCTTCAATTAGAGGGTACGTCGGAACACCGTTTTCCGTTAGATCAACGAGGGTAAGCGACATTCGGTTTGTTCACTAATTGGATGGGGGGATCGTTTTCAGTGCTCAAGTGATGTAGCTACTCGTAGATGGTTCGAATCCCATGCACGTAAAACTGTAGATCCCCTTGGTCGCATGACCTTTCCCGTTAAGAAGCTGGTTGAACAATCACAAATATTGGTGGTATAGCGGTTAGCGTCACTGACTATGTATCCATCGGCTCCGGGATCGAGTCCCGGTGTCGGCAGGCAGCAAGCAGCAAAACCCAGGTGTTCATCCTTCCACACAATAAAAAAAAGAATTGGTTGGTAGATAAATGGGTACCCTGGGTAGCCTGCTGGTGGGGCGCGGTTCGGATTCCACGTTAAACTGTAGGTCTTAGGTGGAATGACAAACTTGACCTTCGTCAGAATGAACAATTCTGGCGGAAGCAAAACCAAGGTTAACCAAGGTTAACCAAGATATAAACCAAGGTATTATTATTATTATTATTATTTTATTATTATTATTAATATTATTTAATGCTTAATCGCATATTCCTGATCAAGTTTTTAATTTCCGACTGTGAATTAAGTTATATACATTTGAAATTCTACTTAAATGAGATACAGGAAGCATAATCAAGCTTCAAAAGCAGTTTGAAGCGTATATTTTACATTTTTAATGGATTTTCTGTTGATAAACTTAATAACACAAATTTTTTTTCGTTTGTCATTTCTTTTTAAAGCGTCTTGTTCATCTGAAAAAATCTTTTTAATCGGAATTTGTAAGACAAGATAGGAAGATAGGGCATTTTTTGGGTTCTGATTCCTTTTATCAATACGAGTATGTCGTTCTTGCTTATTGCAAAATTTTCTCTTTTCCGAGAGTAAAATTTAGGAGCAAGAAAGATATTCTCCTTCAGCGGTTATTTTTTGTCAATTTCGATTTTCTCTTGTTGAGGACCAGATCTTCGTTTCTGCAAGGGACTCCTTATCTATCGTAATATTTTCTCGTTTAAAACCATATCTCTTCTGTGGTGATTTTTTTTTAGCTATCTACTGAGTCTTGCTCTTTTTTTTTTTTTTTTTTTTCTGTATAAACCTCGAGAGTGATGCTTCATCAAGGTCTTCTTTGAACTTACGAAACTTCCTTTTCGACATGATCATGTTTTTCATATTTACTTTACATGTCATTCAGTTTATGCCTTGGGTAAGATGTAGGTCTTATCTCGGTGATAAGAAGAGTTCTCAGAATATGAAACCCTAGTGATATGATAAAACTAGAATTAAAAAAATTCTTCTCCAGTTATTGGCCTACTTCGTGAGTACGAGAGAGTTGGTAAACGATGGAGTAGTTAATTTTCAGATAAATGTGGTGGTGGTGGTGTTCAGCTAAATGTGGTGGTGGTTTTCAGATAAATGTGGTGGTAGTTTTCAGATAAATGTGGTGATGGTGACATATTTTTTCCCAGAGAGTGAGTGAAGAAACTATGACGACGAGATATCTAATGTAACTTATTTGTTTGCTGAACTGCAATGTACTTTCAAAATTTTAGGTCTTTGCGCGCATACTCGAATCGCAGTATGTATGTAAGTCCTTTATAAACTGTGTGCATAACTGCGATTACAAGAACTATTTCGTGAAAACGACGATTAATTTCTCCTCAGTGTTATTCCCATTCCCATTCCCGGTCCGCAATTGAGAATGTACAAGGTGAGAAATGCACATTTGAGAAGTGTTTTTTCACTCGAGAAAAAATGTCACTCTCATTTGCATTCGCGGCAAAGATGGTAAATGAGGATAGCTAATATTTCCTAACCTAATTGAACTTAACCTAACCTAACATTATCCAAACCTAACCTGAACCAAATTGAAAAAGCCGCGGATGAGAATGAAAATGTCGTGAAATGGTATAGATCGATTGAAGAATTCACCTCCTTTGATATTCCTACTCACGTATTTTTCACTCTTGGAATAGGAATGAAGTGGGAATGACATTGAGTAGGATGATATCAAAAAGACATATTCTCTATGTATAGCGATGTCAGTCAAAGATTTTGGACGGAGTTTAAATACTTGTCATCACCTCTCAATAACAAATTCAAAATCGTAAAAGTTTTCCTTTATCACAAAACGCTCTCGCATATATATATATATATATATATATATATATATATATATATATATTGAGGAATAAGAGGACGAGCAGATGGTACATGTTTATTTACAGACGTTTCGGACATTTCTCTTTCCATCATCAGTGCTAAAAATTTAAAATCAAATATAAAAACTATTATGATTCATAGAAAAAATTTATAAATATATTTGTATAAACGTATTATATTAATAGTATATTTACAGTATATTTTAAGTATTAAAAATAAAAAATAAAAATAATTAAGTAAAATATAGGAGGGTGAACCAATAGTCAAAATGTAAAAAAAGTTAAAAGGCGAACAAAATTGAGAGCAGTGTCTTACCAGGTTATTATCGGGGTGATGAACTATTCGAACCGAACGTCGGAAATGATTGCATGTTGGAAAAATCCATAGTAGAAGTGTTGGAGAGCCAAACGGAGTGATGGTAAACAAGATTTCTTTCCCAAAATATATATATATATATATATATATATATATATATATACACATCGAGTATGGGCAAATGAAATTACAAACGAATTTGGTGTAAGCACCGAGAATACCCTTTCCAATATAAAGCATATAATTTTTGGACAACGAACAAAAGATAATAAAGAGAAGAGATGGCCGTAACTTTTACTTACAGAAAAATGCAACCAAATCCAACCAAAATTGATATCCTAAAACTCTATTTGCTGAATATGGCAAATTATCCCAAGATTTTGATGCAAAATCAGGAATTCTTCGATATCAACTTTGAAATCACAGTGAAAAGCTTCGTAATTTCATTAGGCTTTTCAGTGTATTAAGGTGTAATCTTATTGCAGTGTGGTATTACCACACTGTAGTCTCGTTGCAAACTGTGCCAGATAGATTCTGCAGAATGGCTAAAAATCTTTGATGGAATTTACTATCGCCTTATAATTCGCACATTACGCATAAAAATTAATCCTTATTTTTAAGGAAATGCAAATATTAATAATAGAAATACCAAAACATTTTTAAAACTTTCTTTTGATCTAAGAAACTTTCTTTTGATCTAAGAAATTTAAATATTGCTTTCCATTGTCAATGTTCACTGGATAATAAATTTCTAACTTTCTCTCTGGGGAGAGGTACGAAACGTCTTTTCCTGTAAGAACATAAGTCTTTTATGTTTTACAGCCTTTGACTTTAAGAGGACACTAAAATAATATGAAATATTGGTCTTGTGGTATTTCACTGACGCATGTGCGAACCTCCACATGTATAATTTATAATCAATAAATTTTTGTGAAAAAAAATAAAATAAGATAAGTTAAGAGAGGTTGTTTTTTTTTCACTAAAATATATTCTTTAATCTTTTATGGTCAATTTTTCTAAGAGTAATTCTAGCAGCCAAAAAAATAGTTTTTATTTATTTTCACGGTATTAAAAGATAATTCTAGCCTACCTGTCGTTCCACACACACACACACACACACACACACACACTAACTGAACTGGGTGTACCTCTCTATGTGAAATAGAAAGCTCATGGCATCAATTCTCTTATTCACCAAGCCAAATCGAAAGGAGGGGCAATGAGGAATCACCATACGGAGCTCGTGTAAGATTCTAAGAGATAGATAGATAGCTATTGTAGATAGATAGATAAATGCTCCTTACGCAAATAAATCTGATGAAATTAAGGCAAAATATAACACAAATATCAAACACCTCTTTTCATCATTTTCATCATTTTTTTTATCTTATGCCAAAAATTAAGTTTCACGGTAAACGTTGTATTTTAACGAACACCGTCAACGAACTTCAAACGCATTGTTTTCAAGGACCTCTTTAAGGGATTTAAGAATTGGAGGTAAAGTTAGGTTAGGTTGGCAACTTGGCATATAAAAAGGTTTATACTCTTCATTAAGATAAAACAGCGAGGAAACAACACTGCTGGGAAGATAAGAGAAAAAATGTTATTTTTATGTTTCACACATTTGTATGTTCAGACAAAATTACGGGTTATTTCCATTTAAAAGTTGTTGTGTTGTTGTTGTTTTTTCAATTTTTATTTAAAATTTAAAGAGTCTTAAATTTACCTTTAAATTTATTATTATTATTATATTATATCGAATTAAAAATTATTAAAATAATAAATAAATTTAAAGATTTAATAAATATAATTTAAAAATTATTATTATTATTATTATTATTATTATTTATACCAGATTAAAAAGTATTAAAAAATAAAAATAATAATAAATTTAAAGATGTTTTCAAAAATTTAAAATCAAAACTGAAAAAAAAATTATAGACGTTTCATGAACGTTTAAGAACGCACCTGTTTAGTAAATGTTCATAGAACGTTTTTATACGTTTTATTAAAGGCCATGAACATTCAGCAAATGTAATTTTATTTACCGAACGTCTAGCAATCGTTTTATAAACCCTTAAACGTTTACTCAAATGCGTACCTTTACTGGGAATTTGTAATCCATTGAAATTTTTATTTCTTTGTTTTTTAACCTTCATTTTATACCCTTGGTAAAATATACCCTTGGTATAATTAGACGTTCGGCGTCAAATGACCCAGCTGTCGCGACGCCAGGGTTAATTTTAACAATAAATAAATAAATTGGTATAATTACTGTGGTTATGAAATAAGGATTAAACGTGGCTTCGTAACTATTTTATAAGTTAAATATTACATTACATATTAGCTTATAAAAATAATTAAGTTAATTAACATTCACTTATCCTTAATCTAAACTTTTATATCTATAGTAAAATACCTCCTTGCAGATATACTCTATATACTGTGTGTGTGTGTGTGTGTGTGTATACAGTACTGTGCAAAAGTCAGAGACCATTGTCGATCTGATAACTATTAGATAATCTTTTGTATGAAAATTGGTTTTGATACCAAAATACATATTAACTAGAACCTCTGGTTCATATTAACGTATAACTAAGTTATTACTTAAGTGTATAAAGTTGTATAAGCTGGATGACCCTTTAGTCTGTATAAATTGGACTTAAGGGTTGATTCATTATATTACTTATAACGCTTGTGTTTAAAGATCTAGCGAACTATTACTGATGGATCTGCAGTGAATGCTCCTAAGCTATTGTTATATCAATATTTACAATTAAAAGTATTGACATATTCACTTAAATTCTGCAAAACAAATTTATCCAAAACGTTTCTCATTATAATCTTAATTCATGCTGGTTTTTTTCTTTCACAGGCTTAAAAAATGACAAAAAGTACAATTTCTGATGAGATTAGATATGAAATAATACATTTACATGGTGAGGGACTGAGTCAAAGAAAAATAAGTGAATCTACAGGCGTTTCCAAAACTGGTGTGCAAAAAATCTTGGCTCGTCACAGATCAAATGGGACCCCAGCTGATCGTCCTAGATCAGGGAGGCCCTCTAAGCTTTCTCCATCTGATCTACAATATCTAAAGATTACTTCCCTTCGAGACAGACACAAATCCAGCATTTCACTTGCAGCGGATCTCGAAAAAACAACAGGTGTCTCAGTTGATCCTTCTACTCTACGAAGGAAGCTTAATTCAGTAGGTCTCAGATGTCCAATACTTGTGTTCCAAAGCACATTTTCTTCTCTTCTCTTTATTTCCATTCTTTAAAAGTGGCTTTTTTCATTTGGTTCGTGAATTATGGGCCACCCGGTATATTAATCGGCATCGGCCAAATTTAGCCGATTCTCTCACCGATTCTTTAAAATTTTAAAATGTCAGTTTCAAAACAAAATCTATATTTATAGAAAAATAAACATACAAAACACTCTATTTATGATAATTTATACTCATTTCAAAGTGTAACTATTGTGTATGAAAAGGATCACCTGAAGATCAGGCCTCCTAGCCTCAATTACCAAATGATATCTTCGTTAAAAGTAACGAAAATATCACGACTTAGCCTAACCAATCGTCAAGGCGTGCAGTTGACTTAACCGGACATTCAATTTAATTTATTATTATATTTTTTACTGTAAAGCAAAAAACAAGAATACATGGGAGCCCTGATCTTCAAGTGATCCTATAAAAATATTTTACATTCACGAAAAAAGACAAAGTTTAATAAGTTAAATTGCCCATAAATTTACATTTTCGAACTAGCTAATCTCTAAATATTATAAACTATTGTTATCTCCTACTCTATATTAATAATAATTCTATATTGTTATGTTGTGTTATAATGTTTCAGACCAACAAAGACCCTAGGATCCACTCATGGCTGGTCTACCTAACTGTGTTTGTAATTGTGTATTGCGCATGTCCTCCGTGGTGGAGGGAAAAAGTTTGTTGTTGTACTTTATAATTTATATACTGTATTAAACCATCTTATTACGTTGACTTTATTTTAAGTATTTTAATAATTTTATAAACCCAAATTATATATCCATTTTTGGTACTTTTGCATTATCCTCCCAACACTAATTTTTTTTTATAACGGCTAACGCCTGCGGCGGGCTGTTTTAACCGTAACCTAACCTAACCAAACCTAACCTAACCTAATACCAACACTAATTTTTTTATAATGGAAGGAAAATAAAGTACCATAACCAAAACCAAACCAACATTATATAAAAAAATTAGTGTTGGGAGGATAATGCAAAAGAACCCCATTTTTTAATACAAATTTTCCACCACGAACTTGAAATGTTAATGAAAATTTTTGTTATTGTTGACATGTTGAAGAAAGAAAATACCTTCAACATAAGAAAAAACGGAGCTATTGAAGAATAGGGACCCCAACCTTCTTTAGTTAGCTTTATAAGGCTAACTAACGAAAATATCATGACCTAACCTAACCAATCGTCAAGGGTGTACAGTAAACCTAACGATTGGTTAGGTTAGGTCGTGATATTTTCGTTAGTTAGCCTTATAAGCCTAACTAAAAAGGCTGGGGTCTCTATTCTTCAATAGCTCCGAAAAACCAATTACTTTAAATATTGGTATTCAATTGACGAAACTAAACTAAAATAATTTTATCATTTAACTGAGTAATAAAAGTTTTTAACATCATTTTAGCTACGGTATACGAGTAACAAATTCTGGTGCTGTATATTGTCGAGTGAGCAAAGGAAAAGCATTTAAACAAATATGAAATGTAAAAATACAATAATTGAAAGTTTTCACATTAGATCAGTAAAATTTATAAAGGGAATTGATTTTTAAAACATAGGCAAAGAATCGGTATCGGCAGTTTTTTTATGCAATCGGCATCGCTAAATTTTGGAATCGGTACATCACTAATATAGTGTGTGTGTGTATATATATATATATATATATATATATATATATATATATATATATATATATGGCTGAAATTCGCATTAAACGCGTGAACGTCTTTATTTTGAAATAATCCACAGGGAAAATAAAACTTCCACTCCGAGTACTTTCGAGTTTTCAACTCCTCTTCAAGGTTTCTCTGAAGAGGAGTTGGAAATAAACTCGAAAGTACTCGGAGTGGATATTTCATTTTTCTTGCTGGTTATCTCATAAGTAATGTCGTTTTTTTTGCATTGCTAAACTCGCGTCGTGTTTGCACATGTTTCTCTGTATATTTTGTGGAAAACTCGAATTTGTATGTGTTTAGACATGTTACTTCTCACTCTAAGTGAAGTTTCATCGTGTTAACAATCTTCGTTTATTTCACCCTTACGGATAAGATGAAGGTGTCAGAGGAACACACCAGGCATATAATGCTTTATGAGTTTAGAAAAGGAAATAACGCGACTGCAGCCGCAAAAAATATTAAGGATATTTATGGGGAGGAAGCTTTAAATGTAAGGAAATGTCAAAGATGGTTCCAGAAGTTTAGGTCTGGTGGCTATAGCTTAACTGATGAAGCACGCTCGGTCCAACCTGTTGAGTTCAATGATGACCTTCTGATAGCTACACTTGAAGAAAATCCTGCTGTAAATGTTGAAGAACTTGCCCAGCGACTAAATTCAACCGGTTCCACAGTTCATCGCCACCTACAACGACTGGGAAAAGTGTCGAAACTTGGGAAGTGGGTTCCCCATACGTTGTCACCAGACAACTGTAGAGATCGCGTGAACATTTGCTCTTCATTGCATTTTCGGCAACTTCAAGCACCGTTTCTGATTCGACTCATTACTGGGGATGAAAATTGGGTGCTTCATCACAATGTTAAGCGTCATCGGCAGTGGGTTAGTGCTGGGGAATCTGCTACACCACAGCCAAAAGGACATCTGCACTCAAGGAAGGTTTTGCTGTGCGTTTAGTGGGATATTCAAGGAGTGGTTTATTTTGAACTGTTGCAGCCCAATCAAACCATTACAGCCGAAGTCTACTGTTTGCATTGCAAACAAAACGTCCTTTTTTAGCCAATCGCAAGAGTGGTGTGTTTCAACAGTCCAGCGCGCATCCTCATACTGCTCAAATCACCACTGCCAAAACTGAACAGCTTGGTTGGGAAAAAATTCCATATCTTCCGTATTCACCAGACCTTGCACCATCAGATTACCACCTATTCAGAAGTCTTCAAAACTACCCTGACGGGAAAGAATTTGAAAGTTTCGAGGCTGTCAACATTGCCCTCTCCGAGTTTTTTGCTTCTAAACCGAAGGAATTTTATCAAAATGGAATTGAAATGATTGTCGAGAGGTGGCAGAGACAGAGAGTCATAGAAAGTGAAGGAAAATATAAAATTGATTAAAATTTATTTTGATGCAGTTTTATTTTCATTTGGAAATAAAGGTAAAAAAACGACATTACTTATGGGATGACCTGATATATATATATATATATATATATGGGATGAATTTCACAATTAAACAAGTGAAATGAATGGATGATGCAAACCCACAACCCTTGTGGGTTTGCATCATATATATATATATATATATATATATGAGAGCAAATGGCAAAGCTCATGAGTGCAATGCCAGAACGTGTGTCAGCTTTACATAATGACAAAGAGGAAAACAACACAATTCTAAATATATTCCTTCGCTAAATCTGTTATTATTTATTCACTTTTATTATCCTTTGATATTCCTACTCACGTATTTCTCACTCTTGGAATAGGAATGAAGTGGGAATGACATTGAGTAGGATGATATCAAAAAGACATATTCTCTATGTATAGCGATGTCAGTCAAAGATTTTGGACGGAGTTTAAATATTTGTCATCACCTCTCAATAACAAATTCAAATCGTAAAAGTTTTCCTTTATCACAAAATGCTCTCGCATATATATAATATATATATATATATATATATATATATATATATATATATATATATTGAGGAATAAGAGGACGAGCAGATGGTACATGTTTATTTACAGACGTTTCGGACATTTCTCTTTCCATCATCAGTGCTAAAAATTTAAAATCAAATATAAAAACTATTATGATTCATAGAAAAAATTTATAAAATATATTTGTATAAACGTATTATATTAATAGTATATTTACAGTATATTTTAAGTATTTAAAAATAAAAAATAAAAATAATTAAGTAAAATATAGGAGGGTGAACCAATAGTCAAAATGTAAAAAAAGTTAAAAGGCGAACAAAATTGAGAGCAGTGTCTTACCAGGTTATTATCGGGGTGATGAACTATTCGAACCGAACGTCGGAAATGATTGCATGTTGGAAAAATCCATAGTAGAAGTGTTGGAGAGCCAAACGGAGTGATGGTAAACAAGATTTCTTTCCCAATATATATATATATATATATATATATATATATATATATATATATATATATATATATACACATCGAGTATGGGCAAATGAAATTACAAACGAATTTGGTGTAAGCACCGAGAATACCCCTTTCCAATATAAAGCATATAATTTTTGGACAACGAACAAAAGATAATAAAGAGAAGAGATGGCCGTAACTTTTTCTTACAGAAAAATGCAACCAAATCCAACCAAAATTGATATCCTAAAACTCTATTTGCTGAATATGGCAAATTATCCCAAGATTTTGATGCAAAATCAGGAATTCTTCGATATCAACTTTGAAATCACAGTGAAAAGCTTCGTAATTTCATTAGGCTTTTCAGTGTATTAAGGTGTAATCTTATTGCAGTGTGGTATTACCACACTGTAGTCTCGTTGCAAACTGTGCCAGATAGATTCTGCAGAATGGCTAAAAATCTTTGATGGAATTTACTATCGCCTTATAATTCGCACATTACGCATAAAAATTAATCCTTATTTTTAAGGAAATGCAAATATTAATAATAGAAATACCAAAACATTTTAAACTTTCTTTTGATCTAAGAAACTTTCTTTTGATCTAAGAAATTTAAATATTGCTTTCCATTGTCAATGTTCACTGGATAATAAATTTCTAACTTTCTCTCTGGGGAGAGGTACGAAACGTCTTTTCCTGTAAGAACATAAGTCTTTTATGTTTTACAGCCTTTGACTTTAAGAGGACACTAAAATAATATGAAATATTGGTCTTGTGGTATTTCACTGACGCATGTGCGAACCTCCACATGTATAATTTATAATCAATAAATTTTTGTGAAAAAAAATAAAATAAGATAAGTTAAGAGAGGTTGTTTTTTTTTCACTAAAATATATTCTTTAATCTTTTATGGTCAATTTTTCTAAGAGTAATTCTAGCAGCCAAAAAAATAGTTTTTATTTATTTTCACGGTATTAAAAGATAATTCTAGCCTACCTGTCGTTCCACACACACACACACACACACACACACTAACTGAACTGGGTGTACCTCTCTATGTGAAATAGAAAGCTCATGGCATCAATTCTCTTATTCACCAAGCCAAATCGAAAGGAGGGGCAATGAGGAATCACCATACGGAGCTCGTGTAAGATTCTAAGAGATAGATAGATAGCTATTGTAGATAGATAGATAAATGCTCCTTACGCAAATAAATCTGATGAAATTAAGGCAAAATATAACACAAATATCAAACACCTCTTTTCATCATTTTCATCATTTTTTTTTATCTTATGCCAAAAATTAAGTTTCACGGTAAACGTGTATTTTAACGAACACCGTCAACGAACTTCAAACGCATTGTTTTCAAGGACCTCTTTAAGGGATTTAAGAATTGGAGGTAAAGTTAGGTTAGGTTGGCAACTTGGCATATAAAAAGGTTTATACTCTTCATTAAGATAAAACAGCGAGGAAACAACACTGCTGGGAAGATAAGAGAAAAATGTTATTTTTATGTTTCACACATTTGTATGTTCAGACAAAATTACGGGTTATTTCCATTTAAAAGTTGTTGTGTTGTTGTTGTTTTTTCAATTTTTATTTAAAATTTAAAGAGTCTTAAATTTACCTTTAAATTTATTATTATTATTATTATTATATCGAATTAAAAATTATTAAAATAATAAATAAATTTAAAGATTTAATAAATATAATTTAAAAATTATTATTATTATTATTATTATTATTATACCAGATTAAAAAGTATTAAAAAATAAAAATAATAATAAATTTAAAGACGTTTTCAAAAATTTAAAATCAAAACTGAAAAAAAATTGTAGACGTTTCATGAACGTTTAAGAACGCATCTGTTTAGTAAACGTTCATAGAACGTTTTTATACGTTTTATTAAAGGCCATGAACATTCAGTAAATGTAATTTTATTTACTGAACGTCTATCAAACGTTTTATAAACCCTTAACCGTTTATTCAAATGCGTACCTTTACTGGGAATTTTTAATTCATTGAAATTTTTATTTCTTTGTTCTTTAACCTTCATTTCATACCCTGGGTAAAATATACCCTTGGTATAATTAAATTATTTGACGATCGGCGTCAAATGACCCAGCTGTCGCGACGCCAGGGTTAATTTTAACAATAAATAAATAAATTGGTAAGTTATAATTACTGTGGTTATGAAATAAGGATTAAACGTTTCTTCGTAACTATTTTATAAGTTAAATATTACATTACATATTAGCTTATAAAAATAATTAAGTCAATTAACATTCACTTATCGTTAATCTAAACTTTTATATCTATAGTAAAATACCTCCTTGCAGATATACTCTGTATACTGTGTGTGTGTGTGTGTGTATATATATATGTATATATATATATATGTGTGTGTGTGTGTGTGTGTGTGTGTGTGTGTGTGTGAATGTGTGTGTATATATACACTCGGTATTTTCGATATCGGGATAATTCGGCTATTTTCCTGCGTATCGAAATATCAGGCAAATTTCGGAAGATTTGGTGAAATTTGCCTGATATTTCGACACGCAGAAAAATAGCCGAATTGTTGCGATATATATATATACAGTATATATATATACCGGGTGGCCCATAATTCAGGAACCATAGGAATAATTGAATTTTTTTTCTAATAATTCTTGTACTTTCTAATAATGTCTTTTTTTTTCCTTTTTTTTCTTTTTGATGAAAAAAACCGAGTGAAGTGATATCTGGTGACCTGGGTGGACATTCGATAGGACCTCTTCGGCCAATCCATCTGTTGGGGAACGTTTTATCAAGGTATTTGCGAACTTGCATGGCAAAATGAGGAGGTCTTGCTGAAAAATCTGCCACGTCGTTTGTTTATCGGTACGTCATCCAGGTAATTCATCAAAAGAACATAAAGAAAAAAAACATTATTAGAAAGTACAAGAATTATTAGGGAAAAAATACAATTATTCCTATGGTTCGTGAATTATGGGCCACCCGGTATATTAATGGTATATTAATCGGCATCGGCCAAATTAGCCGATTCTCTCACCGATTCTTTACAATTTTAAAATGTCAGTTACAAAACAAAATCTATATTATAGAAAACTGAACATACAAAACACACTATTTATGATAATTTATACTCATTTCAAAGTGTAACTATTGTGTATAAAAAGGATCACCTGAAGATCAAGGCTCCCAGCCTCAATTACCAAATGATATCTTCGTTAAAACTAACGAAAATATCACGTCTTAACCTAACCAATTGTCAAGGGCGTACAGTTGACTTAACCGGGCATTCAATTTAATTTATTATTATATTTAGTACTGTAAAGCAAAAACAAGAATACATGGGGGCCCTGATCTTCAGGTGATCTTATAAAAATATTTTACATTCACGAAAAAGTCAAAGTTTAATAAGTTAAATTGCCCATAAATTTACATTTTCGAACGAGTGGTTCTCTAAATATAAACTATTTTAATCTCCTACTCGATATTAATAATAATTCTATATTGTTATGTTGTGTTATAATGTTTCAGACCAACAAAGACCCTAGGATCCACTCATGGCTGGTCTACCTAACTGTGTTTGTAATTTTGTCTTGCGCATGTCCTCCGTGGTGGAGGAAAAAAGTTTGTTGATGTACTTTAGAATTTATATACTGTATTAAACCATCTTATTACGTTGACTTTATTTTAAGTATTTAATAATTTTATAAACCCAAATTATATATCCATTTTTGGTACTTTTGCATTATCCTCCCAACACTAATTTTTTTTTATAACGGCTAACGGCTGCGGTGGGCTGTTTTTACCGTAACCTAACCTAACCAAACCTAACCTAACCTAATACCAACACTAATTTTTTTTATAATGGAAGGAAAATAAAGTACCATAACCAAAACCAAACAACATTATATAAAAAAATTAGTGTTGGGAGGATAATGCAAAAGAACCCCATTTTTAATACAAATTTTCCACCAGGAACTTGAAATGTTAATGAAAATTTTGTTATTGTTGACATTGTTGAAGAAAGAAAATACCTTCAACATAAGAAAAAAACGGAGCTATTGAAGAATAGGGACCCCAACCTTCTTTAGTTAGCTTTATAAGGCTAACTAACGAAAATATCATGACCTAACCTAACCAATCGTCAAGGGTGTACAGTTAACCTAACGATTGGTTAGGTTAGGTCGTGATATTTTCGTTAGTTAGCCTTATAAGCCTAACTAAAGAAGGCTGGGGTCTCTATTCTTCAATAGCTCCGAAAAACCAATTACTTTAAATATTGGTATTCAATTGACGAAACTAAACTAAAATAATTTTATCATTTAACTGAGTAATAAAAGTTTTTAACATCATTTTAGCTACGGTATACGAGTAACAAATTCTGGTGCTGTATATTGTCGAGTGAGGTAAAGAAAAGCATTTAAACAAATATGAAATGTAAAAATACAATAATTGAAAGTTTTCACATTAGATCAGTAAAATTTATAAAGGGAATTGATTTTTTAAAACATAGGCAAAGAATCGGTATCGGCAGTTTTTTATGCAATCGGCATCGCTAAATTTTGGAATCGGTACATCACTAATATAGTGTGTGTGTATATATATATATATATATATATATATATATATATATATATATATATATGGCTGAAATTCGCATTAAACGCGTGAACGTCTTTATTTTGAAATAATCCACAGGGAAAATAAAACTTCCACTCCGAGTACTTTCGAGTTTTTCAACTCCTCTTCAAGGTTTCTCTGAAGAGGAGTTGGAAATAAACTCGAAAGTACTCGGAGTGGATATTTCATTTTTCTTGCTGGTTATCTCATAAGTAATGTCGTTTTTTTGCATTGCTAAACTCGCGTCGTGTTTGCACATGTTTCTCTGTATATTTTGTGGAAAACTCGAATTTGTATGTGTTTAGACATGTTACTTCTCACTCTAAGTGAAGTTTCATCGTGTTAACAATCTTCGTTTATTTCACCCTTACGGATAAGATGGAGGTGTCAGAGGAACACACCAGGCATATAATGCTTTATGAGTTTAGAAAAGGAAATAACGCGACTGCAGCCGCAAAAAATATTAAGGATATTTATGGGGAGGAAGCTTTAAATGTAAGGAAATGTCAAAGATGGTTCCGGAAGTTTAGGTCTGGTGGCTATAGCTTAACTGATGAAACGCGCTCGGTCCAACCTGTTGAGTTCAATGATGACCTTCTGATAGCTACACTTGAAGAAAATCCTGCTGTAACTGTTGAAGAACTTGCCCAGCGACTAAATTCAACCGGTTCCACAGTTCATCGCCACCTACAACGACTGGGAAAAGTGTCGAAACTTGGGAAGTGGGTTCCCCATACGTTGTCACCAGACAACTGTAGAGATCGCGTGAACATTTGCTCTTCATTGCATTTTCGGCAACTTCAAGCACCGTTTCTGATTCGACTCATTACTGGGGATGAAAATTGGGTGCTTCATCACAATGTTAAGCGTCATCGGCAGTGGGTTAGTGCTGGGGAATCTGCTACACCACAGCCAAGAGGACATCCGCACCCCAGGAAGGTTTTGCTGTGCGTTTAGTGGGATATTCAAGGAGTGGTTTATTTTGAACTGTTGCAGCCCAATCAAATTACAGCCTTTTTTAGCCAATCGCAAGAGTGGTGTGTTTCAACAGTCCAGCGCGCATCCTCATACTGCTCAAATCACCACTGCCAAAACTGAACAGCTTGGTTGGGAAAAAATTCCATATCTTCCGTATTCACCAGACCTTGCACCATCAGATTACCACCTATTCAGAAGTCTTCAAAACTACCCTGACGGGAAAGAATTTGAAAGTTTCGAGGCTATCAACATTGCCCTCTCCGAGTTTTTGCTTCTAAACCGAAGGAATTTTATCAAAATGGAATTGAAATGATTGTCGAGAGGTGGCAGAGAGAGAGAGTCATAGAAAGTGAAGGAAAATATAAAATTGATTAAAATTTATTTTGCTGCAGTTTTATTTTCATTTGGAAATAAAGGTAAAAAAACGACATTACTTATGGGATGACCTGATATATATATATATATATATATATATATATGGGATGAATTTCACAATTAAACAAGTGAAATGAATGAATGATGCAAACCCACAACCCTTGTGGGTTTGCATCATATATATATATATATTATATATATATATATATTATATATATTATATATATATATATGAGAGCAAATGGCAAAGCTCATGAGTGCAATGCCAGAACGTGTGTCAGCTTTACATAATGACAAAGAGGAAAACAACACAATTCTAAATATATTCCTTCGCTAAATCTGTTATTATTTATTCACTTTTATTATCAAATAAAAAACTACAGAAAAACTTAAACTATCTATTTAACTTTGTCAACCCTGTGTATATACTGTATATATATATAGGAGAGAGAGAGAGAGAGAGAGAGATATCAAAAAATGTATAAATGTTTCCAGAATATTATCAAGACTTTTCTTTTAAAGATAAATTCTATTTTCTCTTAGATTACGTAAAAAAAATTTCAGAGATTTAGTTACTAAAAAGCAGGAAAAATTTATGATCAAGGGAGATGCTTCTCTACTATCTCTGATTTTGTTCTTTGAAAATTAACTTTTTCAAGATAAAAATGAAAGATAAAATATAAAAGAAAACGAGACGAATGGAAACTATTCTAAATAGTATAAAACCACGTTATTCAAAGCCATAATACACATCTACATCTTGCTGAGACGCGTCTATACTCGTTATAACCTATTAAAACGTGTTTAAACGCGCTAAGACATGTCTAAACTTGTTAAAAATTTTCAGAACAAGCTCCAACTCGTTGAAACATATTACAAAATACTTACGCATTTTATGGGAAAAAAATAATAATGTGGAGATTTAAATCACACACACACACACACACACACACAAAATTCTTGAAAATTATGTCGTCATTCCCATTTGTAAATGGGAGAAAAATATGGGAGAAAAATATGTTCACAATCTCCGAACGTACCTTAAGACCGCCGCACACAGGATCGTCTTGCGACCCACGACTGACGACTCGGATTGTGACGTGATTCTGGGAAATCGTGTAGCGGTCGCTGCAGCGTGCGGGCTCCCATTCTATCACTGTAAAATGACACGCGAATTGAGCCGTCACAACCCAATTCGTCAGTCGTGGGTCGCAAGACGATCCTATGTGCGGCCGGCCTAAGTTGAGGAAAGAAGTTCAACCCATAAATGGAGAAGGTGTCCGGACGGTAATTTGAATGTTCAAGGCACGGAAGGATTCGCTTGAAATGGAAATGAAGCAACAAATTTTGTGTTTTTATTGCTCGTATAAAAACCGGGAAAGAGAAGTTCAAAAAATGTATAAATTCATTGCCGTCGTTATTCATGGCTTTACGATCTATTCCACGCAGGTTCTTAGGCGATACTCTGTATAATGTTGCGTACTTTGCGTGAAAGAGAAATTTACAATAGACATATTGTAGATGTTACGTAGAATAATTAGAGAAATTCGTTGATTTATGTTGATTTCATCGCTTCCTTTAAATCCTTTAAAAATCCACTTAAATCCTTTAAAAACACTTTTAAATCCTTTAAAAATTCACTTAAATCCTTTAAAAACACCTTTAAATCCTTTAAAAATCTTTAAATCCTTTATAAAAATTCTTTAAATTCTTTAAAAATCCTCTACAAAAAATTCATTTAAATCCTTTATAAAAATTCTTTAATTTCTTTACAACAATAATTTAAATCCTTGAAAAGATTTAAAGGATTTCAAGTTGAAGAAGACATATTAAAAAATATATATATATATGACCGGCTTCTGACCTTGAAAATGTAATTAAACTTTTCCTTAATTGAGTGTAACTCCAATTTTGAAAAAATCATTTTGAGTTAATTCAATTAAATAAAGTTTTAAATTTCCATTCCACACACTCACACACACAAGCGTAATAGTGTTAGGGGACCTACAGTTTTACGTGAGGTCCGAACTACTACTATCACACAAAGGGTGACGAATCACCTTAATCGTTGAAATCTGAAGTCTAGCCGAAACTCGAACCCTGGACCTTCAGAGCAACAGTCCGGCCTTCTGCCACTATAGCTATCCCTGGCTAACCACAACTTAAATTCATATAAAAAATTACAAATGTCATTAATGTTCACTTGCGGAAAAAAAAAAAAATCTCCAAAAGAATAACATTTATAGGAGTTAATTACTACTTTTTCGGCGAATTTCTTTCCGCACTTTTACAGTGTGAATATCAAGAACAAAAATATCTTTTCAGTAGGACAAATCTATAAAGTGATTGTTTAATAAAATAATGGCATCTTCTATTTCAAATATGTGGAGCATTTTTAAATGTATATATATGTGTGTGTGTGTGAGACAGAACGAGCGGTGCTCTTCCAATATGTGCTCTACCGCGAAACTGTAATCTACCATATTCCAATACGTGCTCTACCGTGAAAACTAGCCTTATAAGGCTAACTAACGAAAATATCATGACTTAACCTAACCAATCGTTAGGTCAACTATACGCCCTTGACGATTGGTTAGGTTAAGTCGTGATATTTTCGTTAGTTAGCCTGGAATATGGAATATTAGTTGGAATATGGTAGATCACAGTTTCGCGGTAGAGCACAATTGGAAGAGCACCGAACGAGCGAGGTTCCGACTTTTTTAAAGCCGTATATCTAAATCTAAATTAACCAACTTTAATTTAACCTAACCTAGCGTTAGTACCTCGAACTGAGAAGGGCGTGATAAGCGTTCCGGACGCAGTTGAGGGCTCGAACGGTGTTTTCTGTTGTCTCTAAAATGGGAGGTACTAGCTAACCAACCTAACATTTTAGGTGAAACTTTTAACTCAAGCACACACACACACACACACACACAATCACTTCATATCCAAAACTAAAACTAACATCAAAACGACATATATTAAACTAAGCCCGTCACAACCCGTACCAATTCATCAAAAACCAATAAATGAAACCAATACAACTTCTTACTTTCTTACAAACCAATTTAAGAGAGTAAATTTGCTTTCGATCCCAACATTCCTTTTATAATGAATGTGCAAACATGAGGAAAGATATCTTTATTCCCAAAAGTAGGATTTCGATGTTTTAAGCAGTTTTGCACCATACGAAGGATTTTGTAAACACTCTTTTGCTTCTTCCTCAGATTAAATCTAACTCTTCTATGTAGGATTGAGATCACAGGAATTCGACGAAAATGTAGCTGTATACAGTATACAGTATATGATGCGTATGTGTGAATATATATATATATATATATATATACAGTGTGTGTGTGTGTGTGTGTGTGTATTCGGAACACAAACGGCGTTCATGTGCAAATCTTATCTGTCTAAGGACAATTCCATATGAGCCGGTTGTACTGTGTAAGCTGGAGGGCTCAGGAAAAGTGGAGCCACGAGCCTGGCCTTCAACTTGTCAGAGGTCAAAACGCGAAACTAGTACAAAAAAAAATTATATATATATATATATATAATGAATAAAACCACGAAGGAAAGGAAACACAGAGTGGTGCTCAAGCGTTTTCGTCTAATGACATCTTCAGGAACACTGAAGTAAATAGTGAGTTGAGTGAGTTGACGTTATAAGAGGTGAAATTAGAGTTGTAGGAGTGATAACAGAAAGTGGGGAAATGGGAAATATAGATGAAGAGTTGATAGGTCCTCGGGCTCACCAAGGGGGGATTTAAGGTCTGGTGATAAGTGAATCACCTTGACTTGTTAGCTTAGTTTGGGTTTTCTACCTCTTTTATTTTATTTATTATTATTTTTTATTTTTTATTTTTTTTTTTTTTTTTTATTTATTTATTATTATTTATTATTATTTTTTTTTTATTTTTTTTTATTTTATTTTTTTTTTATTTTTTTTTTTATTTATTTTTTTTTTTTTATTTTTTTTTTTTTTATACGGTACAAAAAGTGCCGTTGGTGGGGATGTCTGCTGCGGGGTAGACTTCTCTTGAAATAGAAGTACTCTCTCCCGCGCTGAGGTCCAATATCGAGTTCTTCATAGGTCTGTGGAGAGGTGTTTTGTACCTTCCTCCAAGTTTTCTCCGCCCTGCTGTGCAGGAGGACATTGAGGGCTGGTAAGTTTGCTTGTTGGTGCAGTGCCTGGGATGATATCCTGTCGCTGAGTCGTTTTCCCAGGATGAATCTTGTTCCAGCGTTCTGTATTTTTTGTAGCAACATCAGATTTGTGTCGCTCGTTGTGTGCAGTGGAATTGCCGGGTATTCGAGGAAAGACCGTACCAGCGCCGTGTACAGCATCTTCTTAGTTTTACCGAGAGTCCCCTGAAACGGTAGAGTTTACTGAGCTCTCTTCTCGCTTTGTTTGACCTTGCTGTGGTATGGTTTTTATAGCCAAAGCTGTTGTGGTCAGGCCGAGAGCTGTGCCTTGTTGCTTGTAAGGTTGGACTCGGTTGTTTATTTCTAGTGCGTGAACGTTCCTGTGGCCAATGTTAATAATTGTGAATTTCTGTTGGTTCGTCTGAATTTTCCAACGTTCCTCGAATTCATTGATTCTTTCAATTTGTCTCTTCAGCCTGTTGGCGTGTTGCTCTTTGCCGAGGTTTGATGTTACTATTTGCGTGATGTCGTCCGCGTAGATGACTTCTCGGGTGTGTGGTGGGGGCGGAGGCAATTGGGCGATGTACAGGTTGTACAGAGTGGGCGAAAGTATCGCTCCCTGTGGCACTCCCGCCTGGATGTCGAAGAGCTTGCCAGTGTGGGTCTTGTGTTGGACGTAAGCTTTTCGATCTTTGAGGAAGCTGCAAAGGATTTTCCCTAAGTTTGCGTCCATGTTCTGGTCGAGGATGCGGTATTGTAATCCTTGGTGCCACACTTTGTCGAAGGCGGCCTTCACATCTCTCAGTACTATCGAGACTAAATAAAGAGTTCAAGACTATATATAGGTTACAAAAAAAAAAAATATATGTATATATATATATATAGAAATAAAAATTGTGGGAGGAGCATAAAAATTTGTGAGGAAACTACCAATTTTAGCACTTTGCCCGAATTCAACACAAGATCAAATGAATTGTTTAAAACCAATTTTATAGATAATGTCTGAATGATATATAGGCCACAAAAAAATAAATAAATAAATAAAAAATAAAAATAAATTGAAAAATAAAAATTGTAAGAGGAACATACAAATTTATAAGGGAAAATTACCAAAGGTTTAGCATTCTACCCTTCTTGTCTAAATCAGTTCTGAACGAATTCAAAACAACGGGATCGAGTTGAAAAAGACCTTTGCTCGTGTTAAAGTTATTTGTAAATTGAATAATAGCAGACTGAAGAATATTTCTATTAACAATGTTGCTAGAGTGAAACAAAACTGAAGCATTATTCCAATCAATACAATGGGATAACTCTGACAACTGGACAAAAAGGGCACTGGACGACTGTCCCATTCTAACGGAATATTGGTGCTGTTTTATACGCGTGTGCAAATCCTTTCCCGTCTGACCAATGTAAAAGGAATCATATTGTTCACAACCAATTTTATAGATAATGCCTGAATTATTGGTAAGACTATTTTTTACTGATATTTTTCACAATATTGTTATATGAAAATACTACATTAATATCCAAAAGTTTAAGTACATTAGCAATGCCTAAAAAGTCCGGGAAAAATAGAAGTACTAAAATATTCTTTGACAAAGTGCGAGTGTTATTATGCACACGATAGAAGGTTCGTTTTGTCTTGTTAAGACAAGATTCCATAAACGCAGGTGGGTAGCACAGATCACTTCCAATACCGTTGATTTTTCCCAATTCGGCATCGATGTATTCCGGACTGGCGATCCTAAGAGCGCGGAGAAACATTAAAGAAAATATAGCCTTCTTAATGGGGGTGTCATGTCCAGAGTAAAAGTGCACGTAGGACAAATTGTTTTTTTTTTCCGATAGATACTAAACTTAAAACCTGGGCTTTCCCAATGTACACGCACATCCAAAAACGGGATTGAGTTGTCTTGTTCCACTTCTAAAGTAAATTTAATGGATGGGACTTGATCATTTAACTGAAGGAGGAAGTCATCCAGGTCACGATTCATGGGCCAGATACACAAAATATCGTCGACGTACCGCAACCATGGGATGCCAACCCCCAGGATTCTCGGAATGTAAGTAATTTCGAAAAACTCCATATAAATATTGGAGAGGAGGGGCGACAAGGGGTTGCCCATGGCCATCCCAAAAACCTGTTGATAATACTCGCTATTGAAAGTGAATTTACAGTCTTTGACACAAAGATGTGTGCAGGTAGTGGTAGGTCGTACTTATGTAATTCTCGGGAGAGAAAGTCAAGCATATCGTCAATCTACACTTTTGTAAACAATGAACAAACGTCAAAACTGATCAATCTATCGTTGGTTTCAGTGCGTACATTATTCAATTTTTCAGTAAGATCCATGGAATTTTTTACATGTGAATCAGAGATAGTTCCGAGAATGGGGGATAAGACTTTGACAAGCCATTTGGAGAGTTTATAGGTAATAGAGCCCACCGATCTAATAATAGGGCGCATAGGGTTGCCAGGTTTGTAGGTTTTAATAAGACCGTAAAGGTAGGGAAGAGAAGGTGAAGTGGACATGAAAAGCAGAATTAAGTCCTTATGATCTTTGAGAATAAGTACGACCTGCCACTACCTGCACACATCGTTTTGGAACTTATTAAGCTTTGCATCAAAGACTGTAAATTCACTTTCAATAGCGAGTATTAGCAACAGGTGTTTGGGATGGCCATGGGCAACTCCTTGTCGCCCCTCCTCTCCAATATTTATATGGAGTTTTTCGAAATTACTTACATTCCGAGAATCCTGTGGGTTGGCATCCCATGGTTGCGGTACGTCGACGATATTTTGTGTATCTGGCCCATGAATCGTGACCTGGATGACTTCCTCCTTCAGTTAAATGATCAAGTCCCCTCCATTAAGTTTACTTTAGAAGTGGAACAAGACAACTCAATCCCGTTTTTGGATGTGCGTGTACATAGGGAAAGCCCAGGTTTTAAGTTTAGTATCTATCGGAAAAAACAAACAATTTGTCCTACGTACACTTTTACTCTGGACATGACACCCCCATTAAGAAGGCTATATTTTCTTCAATGTTTCTCCGCGCTCTTAGGATCGCCAGTCCGGAATACATCGATGCCAAATTGGAAAAAATCAACGGTATTGAAAGTGATCTGTGCTACCCACCTGCGTTTATGGAATCTTGTCTTAACAAGGTAAAACGAACCTTCTATCGTGTGAATAATAACACTCGCACTTTGTGAAAAAATATTTTAGTACTTCCATTTTTCCAGGGCTTTTTAGGCATTGCTAATGTACTTAAACTTTTGGATATTAATGTAATATTTTCATATAACAATATTGTGAAAAATATCATAGTAAAAAATAGTCTTACCAATAATTCAGGCATTATCTATAAAATTGGTTGTGAACAATATGATTCCTTTTACATTGGTCAGACGGGAAAGGATTTGCACACGCGTGTAAAACAGCACCAATATTCCGTTAGAATGGGACAGTCGTCCAGTGCCCTTTTTGTCCAGTTGTCAGAGTTATCCCATTGTATTGATTGGAATAATGCTTCAGTTTTGTTTCACTCTAGCAACATTGTTAATAGAAATATTCTTGTCTACTATTATTCAACTTACAAATAACTTTAACATGAGCAAGTCTTTTTCAACTCGATCCCGTTGTTTTGAATTCGTTCAGAACGGATTTAGACAAGAAGGGTAGAGTGCTAAACCTTTGGTAATTTTCTCTTATAAATTTGTATGCTCCTCTTACAATTTTTATTTTTCAATTTATTTTATTTTTTATTTATTTATTTATTTTTTTGTGGCCTATATATCATTCAGGCATTATCTATAAAATTGGTTTTAAACAATCCATTTGAGCTTGTGTTGAATTCGGGCAAAGTGCTAAAATTGGTAGTTTCCTCACAAATTTTTATGCTCCTCCCACAATTTTTATTTCTATATTTACTATATATATATATACGGTATATATATTTATTTTTTTTTGTAACCTATAATAGTCTTGAACTCTATTTACTTCAGTGTTCCTGAGGATGTCATTAGACGAAAGCGCTTGAGCACCACTCTGTGTTTCCTTCGTGATTTTATTCATCATAAATATTTTTCACGTGTTACTTTCGTGAAATAATTTTCGTATATACCATACCTACCTTTGGTAACCTTTGGTTAGCTTCCGCCCGAATTGTTCATTCTGACGAAGGTCAAGCTTTCCACTCCATCTTAGACCTACAGTTTAACGTGGAATCCGAACCACGCCCCATCAGCAGTCCAGCGTCTTAACCACTAGGCCACCTAGGTTACCCATTTATCTACCAACCACTTTCTTTATTGTGTGGAAGGATGAACAGCTGGGTTTTGCTGCGCGCCGGCTGCCGTCGGGTCTGGAACCCGGGGCCGATGGATTCGTAGTCAGCGACGCTAACCACTACACCACCGAGGCGCATATATATATATATATATATATATATATATATATGCGTGTGTGTGTGTGTGTGTGTGTGTGTGTGTGTGTGTGATCATATACTCTCTTCCCAAAACAGTTTCTAAGAAGTTAGGTGTGTTGTACCGCCTCCGCACCTTCTTCACCTCCACTCAGTTGTTGTCTCTGTACAGGGGTCTTGTCCGTCCCTGTATAGAGTACGCTTTTCATGTGTGGGGTGCTCAACCCACACAGCTCTACTTGACTGGGTGGAATCAAAGGCTTTTCGTCTCATCAATTGTCCGCCTCTTACTGACTCTCTTCATCACTCTCTCTTCGCCGCAATGTTGCCTCACTCTCTCTTTACTATCGCTATTATAACGGACACTGCTCTTCTGAGCTCTCTCGCTGCATGCTTTCTCCTTTAAGGAGAACACGCACTGCCAGACTTTCGACACATTCTCATTCCTTTTCTGTCCAACTCTCTAATGCAAAGGTTAATCGGTATTTTCAATCTTTCATCTACTCAACCAGTCAACTATGGAACACTCTTCCTCAGTCCATCTTTCTCCTTGTCCATGACCTCCAATCTTCGAAGCGCAGAGTGTCCAGGCTCTCTTCTTCTGTGAGAGGGTGGGCGTTTTTGCGAGCATTCGCCCTTTGCCTCTACTTCCTGCATAAAAAAAATGTAGGTGGCCCGTTGAGAGTAGGCCTGTTATAATAAAGTAACTGAATTAAATGAAATATTTAAACACAGTCACCAATTTGGTATTTCAACCAAATGAACAATATATTTAATAAAGGCGAAAAAAGGGCCTTGTAGTTTTGTTTTAATTATAAAAAATAAATGAATTATTTGTTCACAGTGATTAACAATTATTTATACAGAATTGTGCATTATTATAAATGAATGATAATTGACAATAAGGAATGATTTCACATAGGTCAAGAATTAAATAATACACCGGTGTTAAGAACACTAATTAAGGTAACAAAATATACTGTATTTAACACACAACAATAAGCCAACTTGCTGTCTAAATACCTGAGTTAAACTTAACGGTATTGAAGACACTTATTAAAGCCTAATTCGGTTAGGCAGAGATTGTTGGAGTTATAAGCGCTGTAATACGAATAGCCTATCATAAGGTAGTAAAACACTGTAGGCCAAGTGAGTTGGGACTATGCAGAAAGGTTTACAGACCTGGGTTTGGTGAGGAATATAGGATGTTATATATATATATATATATATATATATATATATATATATATATATATATATATATATACCGGGTTGCCCAGAAAAAGTAAGCTATTGCGTTTAAGATTTTATTTCAGTCTTATAGAAAGATATACAAAATAAATAATGCATGTTAGTAAATACTCCTGTTTATTGTCTATATTATGACATCAAATACTCAAAATATCCACCACCTTGTTGGACACAAAGCTCCAAACGACGATGCCAGTTATCACTTACCCTGTTTATGAAATTTTGTGGTAGCGAATTCCATTCTTCCATGATCTTTTCTTTTAACTGATCAATGTTAGTGAAATTAGTATTCCTATACACTCTTTTCTTCAGTTCATCCCATATTGCATAATCAAGAGGAGACAAATCTGGGCTGTTGCCAGGGCAATCTTTAGGTTTTATGTAGTCAGGAACTTCTTTGTTTAAATATTCAATTGTAAGGTGAGTAGTATGACTTGTTGCACCATCTTGCTGAAATGTGTATCGATTTGCCGAAATTTCGCGAATTTTTGGTAGATGTTTCTCTAATATACTGTTGCAATAATAAACAGCACTCATTTTAACACCACTTTCAACAAAAACAACATCACTTTTACCCAGTTTTGAGACACAGCAAGAGATCATTAGTTTTTTAGAAAAGTTAAACCGTTGAATTAAAAGTCCTTCCGTGTTACTTCTCTCCTGGTTCTTGCTGTAGAATACATTCGATTGTTTTGAGTGGTGATAGGTGATCGAATTGAAAATGATTTTTCGTCACTAAACCAGATTCTATTGACATTGGGAAATCTTTCAAGAAAAGCTTGACACACTTCCGTTCTGTTCATCTTATTGATTTCACTCAAGATCTGCACTGGATAGCGTTTATAAACAGTAAATTGCGGATCTTCTTTGACAATTCGTTGTATAGAACATTTTGAAATTCCGGTTTCTGCTGCAATTTCATTTGGTGTCATATGCGTTCTAGGCTTCTTTCCTGACTTAGAACCATTTCCTCAACCATTGCAATATTTTCATCAGTGTGAACTTCTCTTTTTCTTCCACTACCTTTGGTTCTAGCAACACATCCAGTTCTATCAATTTTACGAATATATTTTCTACACCAGAACGAGTCCATGATTTATTTGGAAACATTGATATAATTTTTCTGGCACCATAGTGCTTCTCAATACGTAATTGTTTTATCAATATGAAATCTTCTTGACGAAATGAAGACATTTTTGATGGGTGATTAAATATTTTTGAAAAATCTGCAACAAAGATAAATTGAGAATATTAAAAACAAATATTAAGACATATAGAAGTGCTACATATAAAAGCAAATTATTTATTTAAATCGTTATAAAAGCAAGCAAATCTTGACAATAGTAAATATAATATTTGATAAAAGCAATAGCTTACTTTTTCTGGGCAACCCGGTATATATTAGTGATGTCACGGATGTGGAATTTTAGTATCCGCGGATATGAACATTTGAACATCCGCGGATGCGGATGCGAATGCGAATCTATTAATTTTACATCCGCGCGGATGCGGATGCAGATCATCAGCATGTTATCAAACTCCGTATGCATGATTGTAAAAAATATATAATCATATATTGTAAAAAATACTTAAAAATATAACAGATTGACACATGTTACTGGTTTACTAAATACTCAATACGGTACTTACCAATGCTGAAGGGAAGTGTCGATGTAGAAAGGAGACGGGCTTTAGCGTATTTGTATATAATTGTAAATGTCCATCCACTAGCCCAAACTCCATCTCAGTCATTAAAAACTATTAAAACTATGAAATATACTTTAATACTTGAAATTTATTAAAGGCAAGTTTGATTTTAAAATAGAAGTTTCTCTGCCTTTTCTCCCATCAGTCTATTGCGTTTTTCATCGTATATGATGCCTGCACCACTGAACAATCTTTCACTTGGGACACTGCTGGGAGGGCAAGCTAGGTAGCGCCGAGCAAGTTGGCTCAATAAGGGATATTTTTCCTTATTTATCTTCCACCACTCGAGTGAGTTAGTGTCACTAGATCTCTTTTTTCATTAAAATACATATCAACGATTTCACAAGTTTCTCTTTGCACATCAATCTCTTGTTCTTCGTCACTACTTGATCCCAAGAGCTCGTTCATGACATTATTTAATGAAGATTCAGTTGATATTTTCATTTCTTTATCTTGAGTGTCGGTTCTCAAGCGTTTGTTCGGAGGATTTTCTTGCTCAGCTATAGTTTCCTCACGTGGCTCTGAAAGCAATTGAACAATTTTTTGTTTCACTGTTGTTGTCACGGAAGATGAGCTAAAAAATTTCATCCGTATCCGCACTTATCTAGATGCGGATGCGGAGGCGGATGCGGGTTTTGGGAATGCTACCAATGCGGATGCGAATGCGGATCTCTAAATTTTTGCGGATGCGGACATCCGCGACATCACTAGTATATATATATAACAGCATACCGGAAATTCCTTTACCTCGCCTCTTTCCTCACAGCTTGTAGAAGTAAACGAAGTGGTGAAATTCGAACACGTGTACTGAAACGCATGGAGAATACAGACTTCCAGATGATTCCAAGAATTCGCGCCAAACACATCACGCCTTGAGAGCGCAGAGAAAAGCGTCAGTCAGCTTCAGTTCCTCCTCCACTCGCTCTCTGTTTCTCTGACCTTCATCACTGAAGCTCTGCTCTTTCTCGACGGACATCCCGAACTCACTCGACCTCATTCTTTTGACTTTGGTTTCACTCAAAACATAGGTCCTTCCGACCTTCGAATCTCAGCTTGGGCCTACAAGAAGTGCATTACCGTTGCAGACCTACAATTATTTCAGTCAGCAGTCGCAAGCGCATCACCGTTGCAGGTCTACAATTATTTCAGCTGACGACGTAATCACCTTCACTCCTGCAAAATTCAATCCGACTCCAAGTTTTCATCATTTATCCGGCACATAGGCTTTCATAGGCTCATGCTGCACATCCACAAGGTTAAAAAAAAGGCGGATAAAGTGAGAAGAAGGGAAAAGCTAGACTTTTAAATTCATCCATTTTTGAGGTTCACAAAATCATTAAAAAAATTCCAGAATTGAGTCCCATGTTTACACACCACACACACACACACACACACACACATACATAATATATATATATATATATATATATATATATATATATATATATATATATATATAGTGTGTGTATAAACATGGGACTCAATTCTGGAATTTTTTAAATGATTTTGTAAACCTCAAAAATGGATGAATTTAAAAAGCCTCGCATTTCACTTCTTCCCACTTTATCCGTCTTCTTTCAACCTTGTGGATGTGCAGCAAGCCACATCCACCTCGCACCTCGCCGGAAGTGATGCTCTCTAAGAGGATTTTGGTTCGCTCTTCGTCTTTCTGCGAAGTCACAAAATCTCGCTTCTTTGCTTTTTCTCGAGATATTTTAAAGCATTCTCTGCAGACAAGAATTCAGTGGTTATAAAATTTTGAAAATCATTTACTTTGTACAGTACAGAAAGAGAGAGATGGGGTGGGGGAGGTAGGAAGCCTTTGTTTCGCATACATTTATCTATCACACGCCTAGCAACTTCACGTTCTTTGACGATCTCACTTGTCCCATCTTTCTTTCTCTCACGCTTCTAACTTTTACTCAAACAAACAAACAAAAAATTTATTCTTCTTTAATAAGTAAATATTACAGTATGAATTACATTATGTATCATCACATTATGAAAGTATACATTAAATGTTCATAAAAGAATAAAACTAAGCATTATAATTTTTTAAAAGAATGAAACTAAACATGATAATTTGATGAAAAGAATAAAACTAAGCATGATAATTTCATGAAAAGAATAAAACTAATCATGATAATTTCATAAAACGAATAACACTAAGCATGATAATTTCATGAAAAGAATAAAACTAAGCATGATAATTTCATAAAAAGAATAACACTAAGCATGATAATTTCATGAAAAGAATAAAACTAAGCATGATAATTTCATAAAAAGAATAAAACTAAGCATGATAATTTCATGAAAAGAATAAAACTAAGCATGATAATTTCATAAAAAGAATAACACTAAGCATGATAATTTCATGAAAAGAATAAAACTAAGCATGATAATTTCATAAAAATAATAACACTAAGCATGATAATTTCATAAAAGAATAAAACTAAGCACGATAATTTCATAACAAAATAAATGAATAAATAGACGAATAAATTCCTAAAAGAATGAAGCATAAGCATAAGTTAATCAACATAAATATTATATAAAATATGTATTGGAATTTGTAGGAAAATATTTAGTAAATATAAAAATAGATGAAGATTTTTGCCAATTTCGTATAAGCGTAAATGAACATCATGCACGCTTCGGTTTTGAAAGGAAATAATCAATCATTTTCACGCCATTCACGCTTTTTTAACATTTTTTATGCCGCGCAGGGGTCTTTTCTGAACCTGAATAAAATCGTCTGGCATTAACCAGAACAAACTTAGTACGAGTGGCGCTTGGTTCTAAAGGGTTCAATTACTCATTCCAACGGTCATAGTTAACAGCGTCCCTCAATCTATGTAGTCGGTGTCCCAATTATTTTCTTGTAAAATTTTTCGCTGTGAGTCAAACAAATACTTTATTATTTCAACCCAACTTCACAGCGGATAAACTTTACACCCTTTTGAGTACTTAAATTACTACATCAATTGAGTAGTTTTAGTAATAAGGAAACTAAAGCAATCCTTATTTTTCAAACGATTACTTCCCACTCAATGTAATTCCTACTTTCATGCGCGGTCCGCAATTGAGAAAATATAAGTGAAAAATTCACATTTGAGAAAAGGGTGTCTTCATTTAAGAAAGACTATCATTCTCATTCGCATTCGTTGTGAAAGCGTCAAATAAGGATGTCTTTTATTGCCTAACTTATTCTAACCTAACCTAACCTGGATCAAATTGGGAAAGCCAGTGATTGTGAATGAGAATGGAATGAAATAGAAAGAGATCCATTTGGGAAGTGTATCTTTTGAATTCCCACTCGTGGATTCCACTCTTTGATACCGAATTATACCGAGTGGGATGATACCTTTAAAACTACAATAGTAAGGTAAAAAATGTAACTAGTTAATGTGTGAAAATTTATTTTAAACTAATTTTTATTCAAGTAGGTTTTAGTATACTTACAGTCAAGAATGTCTTTCTAGCATTTGGTTAACTATGGTTTTCTTCACGCTTATCTTATTAATCCTCTAGCGCCCAGAAGACCTTATTGGGTTGGTTCAGGTTAACGCCATAAGATTTAAATTAGAGTAAATGAAAAGGACTCTTTGCATTAAAAATTCAATACAACATCACATTTGTTTGAGACATTTTATTATCTTTTAAGATTTCTTTTTGATTTATCCCAATAGCAAGCTCTTCTCTCTCTCTCTCTCTCTCTCTCTCTCTCTCTCTCAGTAACAAGAACTTCAGTTTTAACATATAAATTCATATCCATCATTCTCTATTTACAAAACAGGCCATTAGTCATATTAATTAATAACCAGTATTAATTATTATTTCTTATTCACAGCCCCTTTCCTACAAACAGGAATCAGTGACATTCATTTTCAATCTCATCTACTATATATATATATATATATATATATTATATATATATATATATATACACAAGGTGCTTCAAAAATTTTACCACTTATATGGCGCTAATGTCATTGCTTACCACTTATAGTTTGTGTGTGTGTGTTTTTTTTTGTTTATGCAAGTATTTGTGAGCAACGCAGAAATCTGCGTTGCTCTAATGTAAACCCTGTAGCCAATTCTAGTGAATGTGGTTCTCTCATTAATCACCCACACAATCCCTGAAAAAAACATTATTATTAAAAAACAAGCAAATAAACACACAAACTATAAGTGGTACGCAATGACATATTAGCGCCTTATAAATGGTAAAATTCTCTGAAGCACCCTATATACATACATACATACATACGTACGTACGTACATACATACGTACGTACGTACATACATACATACATACATAGAGAGATAGATAGATAGATAGATATGAAAATAAATCAGTTTATTGGCAGATCATTACTCCATATGACAAATATTCATAATACAAACTGACAATAGAATATAATGACAATTCAAATCCTAAGGAAAGAAATACAATCAATGCAAGAGAGTAATGTCGAAGTTAAGTGGAGCTACAGACATACGTTTTCATGCCATGAATTCCATAGCTTGGAAGACATATGGCAGAACTGATGAATAGCTTAGATAATCGGGTTGGTTGATGTTTTAATTCTTTGCATTAGGCTGTATTGAGCACGTCTTGTTACCTCCGGGAACATCGAGACATTGTGGTTAGCAAACATTTGTGAAGCTGAGCATCTCCGGGGTAATTTATGTAGGATTCTGAAAGATCTGTTGAATAGTGAACTTAAGGTTCTGCCAGAACCTTTTTTTATAATTCACCCAGAGTTGCTGTACGTATATATTACTGCAGAAAGTACGAAAGAGAGTGTCTTCAGTTTCACTTGTACAGAACCGGAAGTTCCTTATAGTCATATTCACTTTAGCACAAAGGCTTCAATATTGTTTTCTTACATCCGAGTCATCACTCAAGGAGCTGGTGACAATATGACCCAAATACTTAAATTATTGTATTTCCTCTATTGCTTCACCTCTCATTTTGAAACTAATATCAACTGGTTGATTACAGCTTTTAGGATGGAATTACATAACCTTAGTTTTTGTAACATTAAAATATATACAGATTACAATATATTTATACTATTTAGTTATAAAAGACGTTCAACCTTTGCAGTAGGACTAATTTCATCTTTTATTGAAGAGTGTACTGGTTCCCCATTCCTAGGATGAGGTAAGAAATAAATTCAATATAAATAACAAATTAAAAACCAAGAGCAGCTATCAATATCAAATCCATATTTTTACTTAAATATGTGATATTATCCTATGATGCAGCAATTCTGACTCACCCTGTGTGTGTATATGTATATATATATATATATGTTACGCGCAAACATCGAAATCGCTCAGTGAGCGAAAAAAACAGCCACAACGCGTTGTGGATGCACCTAAGTGACCACACACCAATGTTAGATATTTTTTCGCTTCATGGCCGTTCTCAAACAACCACAACGCGTTGTGGACGATTCAGATATGACCACAACGCGTTGTGGACGATTTGAAACGACTACACACCGACCTAAAACTCGTACTCATAACGCTTGGCATAGATTCTCCCGTTATGCTAGGTTAGGTTTGCAGTATCAAATTAATGCGTACGGAGGTAAGGCCAATGTTTTCCCAAAAAGACAACCTTGGTTTTCTACTGAAGATACGTCTGTACAATTAGGTCATTTGATTGTTGGCAATACCTCTGGTGTTGAAAAATATAGTAATGTTTCTCCTACTTTTTATTTTAAGACTACTTATTATATTAGTTTGAAACAATATTTGGGTTTGTAATAAATTTTAAAAAGTGCACTTAGCTTTTTTATCCTTTACATTAGTCCTTTTGGCTCCGGCTACCCAGGCAAGGTGGGTATATTTACTCAATATTATCATCTGTATAATTTAGGTCTTGGGGTACGAGGGCAGAGCCCCCGTAGTGCTCCCATCTCCCCCTTTCTTTAAGGGTTTTTTTGCTTCTAAAAAATTCCGGTAAGAAAATATGGTAGCGTCAGCGGTTGTTTACATCATTAAAAGAGTTTTATGTCATTAATTAGTTTAATCTGCGAATACGTCGATAAATACACGTCGTGTTTATATCATTTCAACATACGTCGTGTTTAAATAGAGTTTGATGAAAGACATCGGTGTGTGGTCGTTTCAAATCGTCCACAACGCGTTGTAGTCATATCCGAATCGTCCACAACGCGTTGTAGTCATATCCGAATCGTCCATAACGCGTTGTGGTTGTTTGAGAACGGCCATGAAATGAAAAAATATCTAACATCGGTTGTGGTCACTTAGGTGCATCTACAACGCGTTGTGGCTGTTTTTTTCGCTCACTGAGCGATTTCGATGTTTGGGCGTAACATATATATATATAATATATATATATAATCATGCGGGTTGCTTCTACAGAGCTTCAATTTAATATTTAGGAGAAATCCAATGACAAGGAGAAATGTAAATGCCATGAAAAGTCTTCTTTAATGCGCAACGTTTCGAGCAATACGCTCATCTTCAGGCTGTATAATAACAATGTGAAATTAAAATCAATAATTGAATGAAAAACAAGACAAAGAAAATTTCTATAACCTATTCATAAAGGCAAATTTTAAAAGACTGAGAAAAGAGGGTTAAATTCTAAGTTATACAGATTTACATATAAAATTAAGAAGCTATTTTTAAATACATATAGTAAATGTGAAATTAATACACTGGAAAAATTAACAATAGTACACTGGAATAATGAAACTAACTAACCTTTCACTGCAATTTCCGAGGCTAAACTGATTTAAGCAGAGGCAAAACGAGAAAACAAAAGATGGCGAGGGCGATTGGGGAAGGGGGGATTATAAGGATTGGGGAAGGAGGAGGGATTATAAGAAGTTTAAAGGGACAGCTGATGAGTCAAATTTAGCGTAGGGGTCAATGTTTTAATGTAAAGCGATTCCAAAATTCTAAGTGAGTTGGGACAAGTATTACAACCAAGAATTTTAAAATTGTCTAAAGTGACATCAGTTTTACATTTTATACTGTGTTCCGAATACTAGAAACTTCTTTAGTTTTTAAAATTTTACCTGTTCGGCCACTTATTCCCATATGCGAATAAAATCTAGCCCTGAGAGAGCGAACAGTGCTGCCACTGTAATTCCCAAGGAGACACCTAGGGCAGGTAAATAAATATACAACACCGCTACGCAACGAGTCAGGGGTTCGATCCTTCGGTGAGAAAAAGCTACCTAAAGACGTTTTATTAATAAATATGATGCGGAAATCAGTATGAAAAAAATTTCCTTAACAACTTTGTAAATTTAAGCTTAAATTCCTTATTCAAAGGACCCATTTCAGGTACCAAGAAATATTTTATATCCTTCGGCACTGTAATACAAGGAAGTTGAGGGCTATAAACATTATTTAAGAAGGATCTAATTAGTTTGTCTACATATTGAACAGGAAAACTATTATTGGTAAAGTATGATCTTAGATTATTAAATTCATCATTAAGTAAGGTAAAACTAGAGGTCAAATTATATCCTCTGAACAGGAGAGTTTTAATACAAGACATCTTATAGTTGAAATCAGTAAAACTAAAAAAATTCATGCCCAAACCAGTGAAAGTGGGTTTCCTGTAAACTGATGTAGTAATAGAATCACCGTTTTTCGAAATTAAAAGATCTAAAAAGGGGGGAGCCATTTTGCTCAGTTTCCATTGTATACGTTATATTGGGGTGCAAAGAATTTAGGAAGTTAAAGAATTGTTGCGCTTGTACCGCATTATCAAAGACAGCTATCGAATCATCAACGAAGCGTCGATAGAAAATTGGCTTGAGATGAGTGGGAGATTGTCTAAAAATTACACTTTCTAAATGAGTCATAAAAAAATCAGCTGCTAACGGTCCGACAGGTGATCCCATCCCTACACCATCAATTTGTTGGTAAACCTTATTGTTGAAAGTAAAATAGCATTGTTTGAAGACCAATTCTAAAAGTTCCTTAAAATGAGACATTGTTATTATACATTGTTATTATACAGCCTGAAGATGAGCGTATTGCTCGAAACGTTGCGCATTAAAGAAGACTTTTCATGGCATTTACATTTCTCCTTGTCATTGGATTTCTCCTAAATATTATATATATATATATATATATATATATATATATGGGATTGAACTCAGAATGGTCCCTTGAGGCTCTTTCATGATACACACAGACCGGGCATGGAACAAGGGACTCTTCTGGGAAAATTAAATCCACTATAGTCCGAATAAGTAATGGTAAATGACAAACTAGTTTTTTCATTTTCATGATGTTAACCCGACGTGGGCAACGGGTCACTCGCAAAGAAGCCCCAAAAAATGTAGTTTCCCTCACCAGCTATCTGCAAAGCAGATAGGATGCAGCTTTGGGACAGGTTCTAGGGTTTACCTAGCGTTTACCCTTTACTATTACTTATTCGGATTATAGTGGATTTAATTTTCCCAGAAGAGTTCCTTATTCCTTGCACGGTCTGTGTCTATCATATATATATATATATATATATATATATATATATATATATATATATATATGAAAATTATTTCACGAAAGTAACACGTGAAAAATATTTATGATGAATAAAACCACGAAGGAAAGGAAACACAAAACGGTGCTCAAGCGCTTTCGTCTAATGACATCCTCAGGAACACTGAAATACATAAAAGGTTCCGGCCTATATATAGGTTACAGAAATATAAATAAATAACATACATACACACAAACACATATACATATATATATATATACATACATATCTACACACATACAATATATATACATATATGCGATAAACGGAGAAGTAAAAATAAAACTTAAAAATTAAGGATTAGAGGATTAACAAAGAGGCAAATCGATTTTTAGCACAAGATCAAATGTTCCTGAGGATGTCATTAGACGAAAGCGCTTGAGCACCGTTTTGTGTTTCCTTTCCTTCGTGGTTTTATTCATTATATATATATATATATATATATATATATACAGGGCGTCCCAAAACAATGTATACACACTTTAACAGCTGATAGCTCAATTGATGTTTCTTTCTTTCCAAGTTAAACCCATTAGAATTAATAATGGCAGTCAGACTAAGCTTTGAACAAAGGAAATTCATTCTAAAATGCTACTGGAAGTGTGAAAACGCAGTTGAAGTGCAAAGACAGTTTAGGAGGGAGTTTCAAACAGATCCACCAACGCGACTTACCATCACTCGAATTAGAGATAAGTTTGAAGCCGATGGAACTGTTCAGAATGTCCACAAGAAGCGTTCCGGAAGACCACGGACATCCACAAGCCCACAAAGCAAGAAAGAGTACTGGAAACGTATCACCAAAGTCCAAGAAAATCTGTGCGGCAAGCGAGTCGTGAGGTAGGAATTTCAGAATCGTTTGTCCAACGCATTTTGAAGCGCTGTCAATGGAAAAGTTACATTCCAAGATTAGTCCATGCTATTAATGAAGATGATCCGGACCGAAGAGTGGAGTATTGCGAGTGGTACTTGGCACGATGTGGATGTGGATTGGACGAAGGGGTTTCGTAGAATACCCTCCGCGTTCACCAGACCTCACACCACTAGACTTTTTTTATGGGGATACTTAAAAGACAAAGTCTACACTATAAAACCTGCAACAGTCGCTGAATTGAGAGCAGCCATTGAACGAGAATGCACACAAATACCAAACGAAATGTTTCGTGATGTTTGCGATTCCATTGCTTCGCGTTATCAGCAGTGCCTGGACCAGAACGGACGTCAGTTTGAAAACAGGCGTTGACAAAACAATTAAATAATGTCTGTAGATTCTATTACATTTTGAAAATGAAATGTATTTTAATAAACACTGCCTTTATAATTATTTAAAGTGTGTATACATTTTTTTGGGACGCCCTGTATATATATATATATATATAATATATATATATATAAGCAAACAACCACAGGGAAAAGGAAAAAGAAACATGAAATCCGAGCGCTTTCGTGATATATTTCACATCTTCAGGGACAAGATGTGAATATATCACGAAAGCGCTCGGATTTCGTGTTTCTTTTTTTCTTTTCCCTGTGGTTGTTTGCTTATTAATAAGATCACGTGTTATTCTGTGATTTTACTGCATATATATATATATACTGTGTGTGTGTATATATATATATATATATATATATATATATATATATATATATATACTGTATATGTGTGTGTGTGTGTGTGTGTGTGTATATATATATATAAAGTGAAAGGGAGAGAGAGAGATATTGAAAATTATTTATTTCTGTCCATTTTGATTTTGCGATATGAATAACACGAATATTTAACCAATTACTATTTAATATTCATTGTGTATATACAATTGGAGCAAAAAAGTGTGCTTCAAATTTTATATATAATATTATTATTATTATTATTATTAATTTTATTATTATATATATATATATATATATATATATATAATAATAATATTATTGTTATATTATATATATATATATATCAGAGCTGGGCACTTCCGCAAACACTTCCGCAAACTGCAAATTCCGCAATTGCGGAAGTATGTTTTTCGTTTGCGGATTTGCGTTTGCGGCAAAGTCATCGCAAATTAGTGAATTTGCGTTGCGGAACTAAGACCGCAAACGCAAATCTTTCCGCAAATTTCCCACGTGGCCACTGGCCAAGCCCGCTAGTGCTGTGACGCTGCTGTCACTGGCCGCCAATTGGCTGGCAGGCAGTGTTAACTTAATTTAACTTGTGTAATGTAATGTGTGTACAGTTACTACAGTTACAGTACAGTCTTCTCTAACGTGTCTAAGTCTCAAAATTTATGAAATTCAAATGATTAAATTTATTTAATTTATTTAATATTTACTTGCAGGAGGTGTTTTTGTTCAATATAATATATCAATATATGTAGTATTTTTATTTCTTCTACAATAGTGATTTATTGTAATAAATTATTTAGCCTTGTTTTTAATAAAAACAAGGCTAAAACATTAAACATTAAAAAGATATAAAAACTTTTTATACCTCTTTAATGTTTTGGATACTTTTTATAGTTAAAATTGCGATTGCGGAATTTGCGGTTTGCGGAAGTGTTTGCGGAAGTGCCCAGCACTGTAAAAATTGGAAATATGGTTTGCGTTTGCGGATTTGCGTTTGCGGCACCAAAAATGGCAAGCAGTTTGTGGATTTGCGGTTGCGGAAGGTAAGGTTTGAGTTTGCGGATTTGCGATTGCGGAAGTGATTTTGAGTTTGCGGTGCCCAGCTCTGATATATATATATATATATATATATATATATATATGGCGTTAAATTTATCTTGTCATTTAATGCCTCCAAGAAAATTGCATTATTTTATGGGCTTTATATCCTGCCAATAAGGCTTATCATTATTATTATTATTATTATTATCATTAGCATATATGAAATGAAAATGAAAATGAAAAGGTTTATTGGCAGACTATAGTCCATATGACAAATATTATTAATACAATGACAGTTCATATACTAAGGATAGAAATATATACAATTGATTAGAAATAATACTGCACTGTCGAAGTTAAGTGGAGCTACAGACAGACGTTTTCGTACCAAGAAGTCCATAGCTTAGAGGATAAATGGCAAGACTCATGGATAGCTTGGATGATCGGGTTGGTTGATTTTTTAATTCTTTGCATTAGACTGTGTTGAGCACGTCTTGTTACCTCCGGGAAGCTCGGGACATTGCGGGTAGCAAACATTTACGAAGCTGAACATCTCGGGGGTAATTTATGCAAGAGTCTAAAATACCTGTTGTACAGCAAATTTAGGGTTCTGCCAGACCCTTTTTTATAATTCACCCAGAGTTGCTGACCGTATATATTACTGCAGAAAGTACGAAAGAGTGTGTCTTTAGCTTCACTTGTACAGAAACGAAAGTTCCTTATGGTCATATTGGCTTTAGCACACAGGCTTCGAGATTGTTTTCTTATATCCGAGTCATCACTCAAGGAGCTGGTAACAGTTTAACCCAAATACTTAAACTCTTGTACTTCCTCAATTACTTCACCGTTCATTTTAAACCTTATATCAGCTGGCTGATTACAGCTTTTAGGATGAAATTGCATAACCTTAGTTTTTGTAACATTAAAAAGAATATCATGTTTCTGCGAATACACTTCGCAGACATTTAGTAGCCGATCCAGACTTTTAACAGAGGGACTTATTAACACCATATCATCGGCATAAACTAAGTTATTTATCCTTGTGTTATCTATACAACATCCTACTGTTGCCTCATTAAGTGAAGCAATTAATCCGTCAATATACACATTAAACAGCATAGGGAGAGCAAGGAGCCTTGTCTCACCCCGCAAGAGGAGCCAAAACACTCGGATAGTACATTGCCCCACCTAACAGTG
>JAJOZX010003923.1:177500-190000 GCA_023014485.1 Bathynomus jamesi
TTCAGACCAACTAATACGGCCCATTAACTCCTGTATTATTACTATTTATTACCCGACCATCGAAATTCGTACTCCCGACCTCAGTGCCTTCACATACCCACTGAATCACGGACGCTGACGAATTATAACCAAAAAAATATTAAAAAATATTGTATGGTAAACCTGCTTAAGGCTTATATAGAAAATAATTTTATACAATGTACATATTTAATACCCGCTCCCCCTACGCATTATTTTACAGAATTTTATTCCCTGCTCTTTCTTCAATCTGTAAACAGCGTAGAACACACGATCGTAAAATTTCAAAAAGTTTCGTTACATTGTAAAAAAAAAATTATTTCAATACGTATTTGCATTCTATTTCACCCCTCTTTGATCAATATTAATCTTTGAAATTAAATGTATTTCTCAAAATCTTCAAAACGAAATTTAATTATATAGATATATATATATATATATATATATATATATATATATATATATATTTTGTATATATATATAAACAAAACGTAATTTAGAAACTTAATATTACAGTTATTTAACCATGGAATATAAATTTTAAAGTACGTAAATTAATTTACCACAATTTGGCTCTTAAGCTTTTGGCTTTACCGGGCTCTCAGATTGATTAAAAGGTACCCCCCCCCCCATCATTTTATACTAAGCTAACACACATGATTGAGTATTACATAAAATATCCTATGCATAAAATATTAATTAATTTAAAAGCGATGAAGGATTAATCGCAAAATGTAAAACGTAAGGGGTACTGGAGTATATTGTACATTAAATCCGTATATACAATTAAATCCCGTATATACAATAATTAAATCCCGTATATACAATTAAATCCAGTATATACAATAATTAAATCCCGTGTGTACAATAATTAAATCCAGTATATACAATAATTAAATCCCGTGTGTACAATAATTAAATCCAGTATATACAATAATTAAATCCCGTGTGTACAATAATTAAATCCAGTATATACAATAATTAAATCCCGTGTGTACAATAATTAAATCCAGTATATACAATAATTAAATCCCGTATATACAATAATTAAATCTCATATATATATATATATAATATCAAGGTTTATAAGTTTTCCTTTATTAAGAGAAATTTCAATTTATTTTTAAAGGAGTTTACATTGGAATATTTCTAATATCTAATGCTTAAATCTAATATACTATTTCAGAAATGAAGCCTTATATATATATATATATAATATATATATATATATATATATATATATATATATGTAACAGTTTTTTTGCGCCACACCTACAGGTCGCTACAATTGGTGTACAACAATGCGGTTTCACCATTCGATTGGTCTTTTTATTGTGCAGTGCCCATCGCTAAACAAAAATTCCCTAACTAATTCCTTCCCGCCTTTTATGGGTACAGTTCTTCCCATGCCTGTACACGCATTTTTTAATTTTCAGTTTTAATCATAATTTTGGCACAAAATAAGTCAATATTTACTAAACATTAATATATCATTCGATCACAAAAGATTTATTTATCGATTCAATTTAAAAAAGTATATATTTTTAAAATTCATAAAGAACTTCTTGCAAAAAACTAAAAACAAACATGCATTTTTAAAATTCAATGATTTTTATACAAAATATTTTGATATTTGTTATAATTTTAACATTTTTCGATTCACAAAAGATTTCTTTATCGATTCAATACAAAAAATTACATAATTAAAACGGGCACTTTAAATAAACACGAGTTTAAAGTTAAACGAGCCACACTCGAAATTATTTACCGTGACTTTTGTGCGTTTTATTACTGTGGCTTTTGTACAAATAATTTTACGTATACACAAACAATTTGATAGGATATTGATTTATCATTCTATTTTTTAGTTGTCATAGAAATACGTTAATTAAGTTATCTGATTAGATGCGCTTTTATAGTTGAAGATCATTTTTAGAAAATTATTTATTTTCCCCACTTTAAAATATTACAAAATTTCTATTAAATATCCTAATATCATTATGCCTTCGCTGTAAGTAAGAAAATGCAATTATGTTCCATTTTATGAAAATTTCGGACCCCCTAGGCCTACAAAACCAATTTTCCCCTTTTCTTTATCAAAAATTGTTGATTTTCGGAAGTCTTTCGGTTATAAATTTGTACCAGTCTATTGTTTATCTATAATAATAATAATCATAATAATAATAAAAAGACGTGTGTGTGTGTGTGTGTGTGTGTGTGTGATGTGTGTTGTGTGTGTGTGTGTGTGTGTGTTCCAGCCATCAGCCAAAACTCCAAAATGGAAGCAGTTACAAACATGAAACTTCACACACATATTGATTAGGTCCCGAGGTTGTGCACGTGGGTGTTAGTAAATTAAATAATTAATTTTAAAACATTAAATGACGTCATCAAGATCATTACGAAACCTATGGTAAAATTATTGAATACCCGGTTAGGTTCATTGAACGCCAGGTTAGTTTATCTGTACGCCCTTGACGATTGGTTAGGTTAAGTCGTGATATTTTCGTTGGCTTTAACGAAAATATCATGACTTAACCTAACCAATCGTCAAGGGTGTACAATTAACCTAACCGGGCATTCAATTAACGTACTCGGGCATTCAATTAATCTAAGCGGGCATTCAGTTGACCTAACCGGCCATTTAATTAACCTAATCGGGCATCATTACTATTATAATTTAGCAAAAATGTGTCTGCCTGTCTGTCCGCAGAAAAAACTCTTACGTTTCTGAACCGATTTCGACCAAACTTCGTATGGTGGATGGGGGTGATGAGTAATGAACGAAAATATATGTGTGACCAGCCCCTCCCCCACCAATTACTGGGCCCAACGGCCCCCAGCACCGCGATAAAACTATAGAAAAGAACGCAGCAATGAAAATCTTGAGCTTCACATTGTGTCAATATTTGTGAAGCTTAAGATTTTCATGACTATAGTTTTATTGACCAAATAATTGAACCCCAGTAATTAGGGGCCTGCGACCCCCCAATTACTGTCGGTTCAATTATTTGGTCAATAAAACTATAGAAAAGAACGCAGTCATGAAAATCTTGAGCTTCACATCCGAGTTCATCGTATCAAGATTTGTGAAGTTTTAGATTTTCATGGCTGCGTTCTTTTCTGTAGTTTTATTGACCGAATAATTGGTTCGCCAGTAATTGGAGGGCCACAGGCACCCCAATTACTGAGGCCCAAGGTGAGAGGAATGGGAATGATATCCAGATAAAGGGCTATTGATGTTCAAAATAAAATACGCCGTAGGCCCACAATTCGGTTTGGGTCGAAGGTCCAAGCACCGCAGATCTAGCAAAATCGGCGCGTAGCGCCGACCTTTTGCTAGTTATTTCCTATTTCAATCTAACGAAAATAGTTGTGGAGTTTTTGGGTGAAGATAATAATTTTACCTTGTTTTTTTAATGCAGGAAGGAGAGGGTCAAGGGCAAATGCCCGCAAAAATGCACCTCGATAGGATGAAAAGGATAAAGTCGAAATCAAAGTTTTCAGAAGGCTGTTAAAAAGTATACCATTTTTTTTTTAAATTTTGTAAAGAATGTGTAGTACGTAAGATGCATGTATGTAGAGTGAAGAATTTAGGGAGAGAAGCGTGTGTTTGAGAGCATGCTGAACTGCTCACAAGGTAGATGAGATACGAAAAAAGATTAGCTAAGGAGGACGGTGACAGGAGAAATGGGAGTTCCCGCACCCGCTGTCTCCTGCCTAACTAACATCTCCCACCACCCCTCCCCGGTGTACTTCCCTGGTCGATTGGTGTCTACAGTCTCCTCATCTGTTATAAGTGAATTGATTACATTTTTCTTTTTAACGTTAATACTTCGAACTCTTTAAAGAATTCATTCTTATGAGCATATAAATTAACATCAGTTAACATTCTTATCGCTCGCTTTTGGATACTAAAGATATTTAAGGCGTTGTCAATACAATTTCCCTTCGTGTTCAGTCATCAGTCGCAAGACGATCTTCTGTGCGGCCGGCCTAAAAGTTTCATTCCTGATTAACGGCAAAGGTCATGTCACAGAGGGGGCATAAAACTTTACGTGGGATCCGAACCGCTACAATGACTACGTAATATGAACGCACAGGAGGGGTCACCCATCCAACAAATGAACAAAACCAACGTCACTTTACTACTCTGATCTAACGGGAAGCGGTGTGGTGTCGTGCCCACGACGTAGCTCCCACCTCCTCAGTTCTAAATACTGAAGTGCATATTCACTTACGTTCAATGAAGCTCAGTCACAACCAACCCTCTGGAAGGAAAAAAAAAATTATACAGGGTGATCCAAAAAAAAGTGTTCCCCAAAAAATAATGTGCAATAATTTTTTTTTGCCTACTTTTTTAAATCACCCTGTATACAATTAAGTTTTCCATAACCAAAATATTTGATATACAACATCATTTCAGTAGTTTGTATGTTAAAATCCAAATATTTTTTTATATAAATTTTTTCCTACCTCAATAAAGTTTTTATTTTTTTTTCAACTTTTTTCAAGGAATTTCAACTTAATATTTATTAATTCTTTGAAAATTTATTAAGTATTAAATGCCAGAAACAAACTTGGCGATAAAACCTTAAATGAAAGAGAAAATAAAACCTTTTCAATTAAATTAAAAAGAAAAAAACGGGAAATGATATATATATATATATATATAATGTCAGTAAAAATAGTCCCATACTTTCATATATATATATATATTATATATATATATATATATATAGGGTGTCCCAAAAAAACTATATACTCTTTATAGCATCATATATATAAGAGTATATAGTTTTTTTGGGACACCCTGTATATATATATATTATATATATATATATATATATATATATATATATACAGGGTGGGCCGTAAGTTTCCATACATAGGAAAAATTAAACGTTTGTTTTTATGTTTCAGATACCCTAAGAATATGCGTTTGTCTTAAGATCTTGTTTACTGATGAAGCAAATTTTTACGTCAATGGAGAGGTTAATCGGCAAAACATACGTTATTGGAGTAATGCTAACCCTAACTGGCTGAGTCTGACGAAGATGCAAGGTGCCGGTAAAGTGATGGTGTGGGCCGGGATATGGGGTGACAGAATTATTGGACCAATTTTTGTCAGTGGAAATCTTAATGCCGAAAGGTATCTTAACATGTTGCAAGAAGAGATTTTCCCATCCCTGCTAAACGAGGAAGGTAACTTCCCAGTTTACTTCCAGCAAGATGGAGCTCCACCTCATTATGGTCTTCACGTGCGTCGGTATTTGGATCAGCAGCAGTTTCCGGATGCTTGGATTGGTCGGCGTGGTCCTGTGGAGTGGCCTCCCAGATCCCCAGATCTCACCCCCCTTGATTTCTATCTTTGGGGGCACTTGAAGGCCATGGTGTATCAGGAAAAGATACGAGACATAAATCATCTAAAGGAACGTATCACCAACGCCATTACAAGCATAACGTCAACTGTGCTAATGCGTGTTCATCAACAGTGGGGAACACGTATTGAAATGTGTTTTCAAAACAATGTCAACCATGTAGAGCATATTATATAAATAAAAATGGTTGTCCATAAAAAAATGTTTATTTTTCCTATGTATGGAAACTTACGGCCCACCCTGTATATATATATATATATATATATATAGTGATTGTTTTAAACATTTGACATTTTGAAAGGTTTATATTGGTTTTTTTTTAACTGAAATAAAAGCATGACATTTTTACTGTACCTTTTTCTACGCATTGGGAATTAGTGTCCAGTACAAAACATGTTCTCTGTGATGTCCTCTCATTTCACAACACTTACAGGATACTTTTAACCAGGGCCGCCGAGAGGGCGGGGAAGCCGGGTTAAAGCCCCTGGGCCCGGAAAGAGGGGGGATAAAATCTAAAAATATTAATAAAGCAATTGATTAAATAACAGAGAGGAAATATAATTAATGAACATACATTTTATAGAGATTATCATACTGTATGTTTTGAATAGTGACTTGGACATATAATCAGTTTGCTGCTTGTTATGTACACAAAAAACATTCATAATAAAATACTGAGTAAACAGGGGGGCCCATATACCAATCCTTCCTCGGGGCCAGTGGCGGCTCTCGCCGGCCCTGCTTTTAATGGAAGAGTCCTGTCCAATAGATTTAATGTGGTTTATGATAAAGGAATATCACGGCCACTAACATCATCAGCTCTAAACCCACGTGACTTTTATCTTTGGGGTTATTTAAAGAATAGAATGTTTAAACAAAATACACACACACACACACACACACACACACACACGAAAGTGTAGTCTGGTAGGCCTACCAAATTTTGGCTGAAAAATAAAATGTGGGACAAGACATCTTCAGAGTTAGATTGTGTACTTGCAATTTTAAAGTATATATATGTATATATTTATACGTTAGCGGCAATAAGCGAAATCCGGCATTAAGCTTAATACCTAGGCAATAAGCTGAAAGCTAAGAATGCATATGATCCTGAATATAATGCCTATTTATATATCTACAATAATAATAATAATAATAATAATAATAATAATATAACATAACATAACATAAAGAGTGAAAGTGACCATTGTAACTAATGCTATATGCATTCTTAGCTATCAGCTTATTGCTTAGACATTATCTTAATGCCTGATTTTACTCATTGCTCTAACATATATATAGAAATTTTTTACCACACATAGACCTAGTTTGAATTACTTTCTTTTAATTAATTAACCTATTAAATAATTTATCATTTACATTTCCAAATTAGGTTAAGTTAAATTATCTGTTAAATAAATATTATTAGGAAAATCTCTGATTAAGAGTGGCTTAAAAAGAGGGAAAATATTGTAAGAAATTAACGTTTAAATAACGATAATCGACTTTATATTCATATTAACTGTCAATTACACGGTAACGTTCTCCAAAGCAGCTTCTTCGTCAAGAGGGATTCGTGTCGGATCGATCGAGCCCGTCTTCTACAGAATGGTGTGGATGAGGGAACAGTTATTGCCTTTTGCCATTTCCTGAAATTAGCGAGGTTAAGCGACGTTAGATCTAATATTCAGTTAGGTTTAATATTCAGGTTAGTGCTTCCTAACTATTTTTTTTTTACTCAAGGCATCCCAGTGCCAACTGTCCTTTTTCCGCGACGCCCCTGAGGATTTTCCTAATCCCATTGGTCAACATCCAGTTTCCTCCCCTTTCACTACCACGTGACTTCAAGCTGAGCGTATACGACAGTGATTCTTAACCCCTTGGTCGCGACGCAAAATTGGGTCGCCAAGCCATTTTGATCGGGTCATTAAAATTAAATTGTCATTTATCATTTATTTATTTATTTATGTTATCCTTAATCATTTTACTATTAATAATTTACTTTATTATCCCTTAAAAGTGAACTGTTTGAAGGCACGGGTCGCCGAGCTACCCCTGCGACCAGAATTTGAGTTGTAGCCTAAAAAGGTTAAGAACCACTGATATGCAGTATCCATATTCATGTATTAACGTATTTGTCTCATTTAAAATTTGCGTATTTTCAGTGATTTTTTATTTTCAACTACTTATTTTTGTCATTTGCATTAAATTTTGAGGGGCACCCAGGTTGGGAAACACTGGTCTAAAGAAGTTCATTTGCAGTGCTCGGGTTTGTTCCCACCTTCTTACTTCAACTATGAGACGTTTTTCGTTCGGCAGAAACGAGGTAAAGGGGAATGTTGAACAATGGGCCCTACCACTGTGAGCCTGAGCTCCGTCGCGCCATCTGTTAACGCTCGGCGGAGTCGTACGCACAATGGATGAAAGGGGGGGGGTACCCACTAACCTTTTTCTTTCCCCTTACTTTTACCTTCACAATGGTAACTAAGAAAACCTTATTTATATATTTTGAAATATTTTGGTTTGAAAATTAAACCAGAGTAAAGTTAATACCACTTTATCAATTCAACTCTGTAAACTGATATGAGGAGGGAGGAATGAGCAAGTTGTAATGAAATATGATAGTTATTGAAGACTTCCTCCAAAGTTAATATATAAAGTTATATATATATATATATATATATATATATATATATATATTATATATATATATATATATATATGTGTGTGTGTGTGTGTGTGACTGGTTTATATACATACAGTATATATACCAAAAACAGTGAAGCCTTTGCTTTGTCGGTACGATTTTATCTGTAAGCTATCTATGCCCTCAGTGTCGATTGAAGTATATATATATATATATATATATATATATATATATATATATTATAACTGCAAACACGCAGTATAATTAACGTAAAGAACGACGCTTTGTATAGGAGAATTATCCGCGCAAGATGAGAGCGAAAGAACGAAACAAATGAAAAAATGAGGTTCTTTCGCTCTCATCTTGCGCGGATAATTCTCCTATACAAAGCGTCGTTCTTTACGTTAATTATACTGCGTGTTTGCAGTTATAATGTATATAATGTTACGGCATGCGGGAGGTGCCCCTTTGGGGCATTGGTTTCTGCGCGTATGTAGAGGAATTACGACATTTGTTTGGGTGAGGCCTGTGGTGTAGTGGTTATCATATCTGACCGGCAATCGGAAGATCCCGGGTTCGATTCCCGGGTGGGTACCTCATTTTTTTCATTTGTTTCGTTCTTTCGCTCTCATCTTGCGCGGATAATTCTCCTATACAAAGCGTCGTTCTTTACGTTATATATATATATATATATATATACTGTGTGTGTGTGTGTGTGTGTATATATATATATATATATATATTATATATATCAATTATTATATAATTTTTTATGCAGGAAGAAGGATCCAAAGGCGAATGCCCGCAAAAGCGACCCTCCCCTTACATACAAGAAGAAGGAGGAGCCAAAATCAACGTCCAGGATTTTCGAGATGCCTAGACATTCTGCGTTTGAAAGATTGGAGGTCATAGACAGAGGGAAAGATGGATTGAGGAAGATTGCTCCAGAGTTGACCGGTTGAGTAGATGAAAGACTGAAAATACCGATTAACCCTTGCATTAGATAGTTGGACAGAATAGGAATGAGAAACTGTCGAAAGTCCAGTGCTGCGTGCTCTCCTAAAAGGAGAAGGCATGCAGTTAGAAAGTTCAGAAGAGTGGTGTCCGTTATAACAGCGATTGTAAAGAGAGAGCGAGGCAATATTGCGGTGAAGAGAGAGGGATTGAAGAGAGTCAGTAAGAGGCGGGGAATTGATGAGACGAAAAGACTTTGATTCCACCCGGTCAAGTACGGCTGTGTGGGTTAAACCACCCGACACATGAGAAGCTACTCCATACAGGGGCGAACAAGACTCCTGTATAGAGAAAGTAACTGAGCGTGCGGTGAAGAAACTGCGGAGGCGGTACAGCACACCTAATCTCTTAGAAGCTGTTTTGGAAAGAGAATAAATATATGTGATCTTTCCAGGAAAAATCACGAGAAAAGGAAACGCCAAGAATGTTAAGAGAAGAGGAAGGATTGAGTTGTGTGTTGTTGAAGGTAAGGGGATAGTTGTGTGGAAGATTGTGACGAGTAGACAGATGAAGTAACTGAGTTTTTGAGGTATTGAAAGCCACAAGGTTTTCTCTGGCCCAATCAGAGATAACAGAAATCAGAAGTCAAGTGCTCCATAGCCGTCTTATGCGAACCATGGAGTGACTTTGAGAGGGGCACTTTGGGAAGCGGGTGGAGAAGTGAAGAGTGGAATCATCAGCATAGGAGTGAGTAGGACAGGAAGTGCGAATTAAAATATCATTAATAAATAAAAGGAAAAGAGTGAGTTACAGGAAATAACCCTCATGAACACTACTGTTGATAGGTTTAGTAGAAGAACAGTGGCCATCTACAACCGCAGCTATAAATCGGCCAGAAAGGAAATTAGAGATGAAGGCACAGATAGAAGGATAGAAACCGAAGGGTGGCAGTTTCGAAATAAAGATTTGTGCCAGATCTATCAAAAGCTTTTGATATGTCTAGCGCAATAGCAAAAGTTTCACCGAAATCCTGAAAGGAGGATGATCAAAAGTCAGGGAGATATGCGGAACCCATACTGATGATCTGAAAGAAGATTGTGAGAAGAAAGGTGTTTAAGAATCTTCCTATTAAGGATAGATTCAAAAACTTTGGAAAGGTAAGAAATCAAAGCAATTGGACGATAGTTGGAGGGTTGAGAGTGATCACCCTTCTTTGTGACAGGCTGAATGAAAGCCAACTTCCAGCAAGAAGGAAAAGTATCAGAGGAGAGACAAAGACGAATGAGTTTGCCTAAGCAGGGTGTCAGCACTGGAGCTATGAACAACAGGAGGAACACCAACGAGACCGTACGCCTTCCTAGAGTTGAGCTCAGATAGGGCAGAATAAACATCTTTAGAAGAAATCCTAATTTCAGACATAATAAGGTCAGAGGGGGAGGAGATGGAGGAACAGCACCGGAATCGTCCAGGGTGAGAGTTAGAAGGTAAAGTTTGAGCGAAGAGTTCAGCTTTGTCAGGAGAAGATACGGCAACTGTGCCGTCGGAATGGAAGAGAGGAGGGAAAGAAGAGGAAGTAAAGTTGTTGAAGAGGTTCTTAGCTAGATGCCAGAAAGAGCGAAAAGAATTACAATTGGATACATTTTCACATTTTCGTCGGATGAAGGAATTTTTGGCGAGTTGAAGAACAGATTTTGCACGATTCCAGGCAGAAATATAAGCTGAGTGAGAGTCAGGAGTTGGATGGCGACGGTACCTTCTGAAAGACTCCGCTCTGTTGCGGATAGCATTAGATATCAGCATTTTTTGATAGAGCATTTTTTGATAGAGAAGAAAATGAACAAGACAGACCATTATTGGAAGAGATACAAATAACCACTAGAGATATACAACAGGCAATAACAGAGCTACCGGGGAGTTCAGCCCCTGGTCCAGATGAAATTGGAGCCAAGATTCTTAAGGAATGCAAACATACTTTATCTCTGCCTTTGAAAATCCTGTGGAGATCCTCACTAGACACCAGTAGAATACCACCAATCATGAAACAAGCAAATATTACCCCAATCTACAAAGGAGGCAAAAGAAAGGAAGCCAAGAACTATAGACCCATATCCTTCACTTCCCATATTATCAAAATATTTGAGAAAGTCCTGAAAAGGCACATTGTCAGTTTTATAGAAAATGAACATCTCTTAGAAGACTTCAACATGGCTTCAGACACAAGAGATCCTGCCTTACTGAACTTATAGACCATTGCAATACAATCCTACAATATTTGGGAGAAAACCACAATGTTAATGTCATCTATCTCGACTTTGCAAAAGCTTTTGACAAGGTTGACCATGGTATATTATTCCATAAACTAAAAGAACTTGGTATTTGTGGAAAAATAGGAAAATGGATCCATGCCTTTCTCTCTGACAGAAAACAAATAACAATTGTAAATGGAGCAAAATCTATAGAAAAAGAAGTGATTAGTGGAGTGCCGCAAGGTACAGTAGTGGGACCAATCCTATTCATTATAATGCTAAACAATATAAACTGTAACCTAGGAAGCTCTCTCCTGTCATTCACAGATGATACCAGAATACTAAGACCAATTACAGAAAAAGAAGACTGTGTAGAGCTACAAAAAGATCTACAAACTATATATGCATGGGCAGATGCAAACAATATGGCCTTCAATGAAGACAAATTTGAACTAATCAAGTATGGACCAAATAAATACCTGAAAGAACAATTCAACTACACTGGACCCACAGGAAAAGATATTGTACAAACTGATCATGTAAGGGATCTAGGGATTATATTATCTGAAGATGCAACATTCAACAGGCACATTGACAAAGTAACCTCATCATGCAAACAACTAATAGGATATATACTGAGGACATTCAGAACTAGGGACAGTATGACCATGCTTACCCTGTGGAAATCACTTGTTCTTCCACGCATTGACTACTGCTCTCAATTATGGTTTCCCCACAAACAGAATGAATTGCAAAAAATTGAGGGCCTACAAAGAACCTTTACCGCGTATATTAAACAACCTGATGGGCAACAGGTGAGTAAAAACAAATTAAACTATTGGGATAGGCTCAGAGGCCTCAACCTTTATTCCATAGAGAGAAGGTTTGAGAGATATATACTAATCTACACCTGGAAAATTCTAGAAGGGCTTTAAGTTGCCCCCAATACTGAACCAATTGTTCCCACCTTAACAAGAACTGGCAGATGTGTCAAAAATATCACCTCCCACCAAACAGGCTGAGAAGGATTCAAACCCTTCAATATAATAGTATCTCTAGGCAGGGTTCTCGCCTGTTTAACTTCTTGCCTCAGTACCTTAGAGATATAAGTGCAGTCCCAGTAGATACCCTTAAAAAACACTTGGACGTGTTTCTAGCCAACATACCCGACCAACCCACAGTGCCAGGGTATTCCTCTGCCAGACCAGCCCCCACAAATTCAATAGGGGACCAAATCGTATGGCAGGAGCAAGA
>JAJOZX010003923.1:195000-255000 GCA_023014485.1 Bathynomus jamesi
CATTATCTCGACTTCATATTTAATCGACAGGTGGTTGTGGGTTAGATTATTTAAGTTAGGTTAGGTTAGTTTTTAGAGTTTTGATAGCATGCCCGTTGATCAAATGGGTATAGATCAGATCAAATATATATATATATATATATATATATATATATATCTATATATATTATATATATATATATATAATATATATATTATATTAAGGTAGGTTGATTTTCCGCATTTTTTTAGATATCGACTTTGGACTAGTCGAGATAGTCAGGGCTTAATATGATAATAATTGACAAAAAATTTCAGATCCCTAACTTTAACCGTTTTTTGAGGAAACCGTTTCAAAAATCGTCAAAAAATCGTACCGAAAAATATCGCATTTTCGCAATTTTCGGCTGAAAAAATCATGCTATTTTCATAAAAAAAATCCTGAAAAAAGTTACAATTTTATTGAAAAAAAAGTAAAAAAAACATGTACAGAGTCAAATAGACACATTTAGATCCCAAGATCATCATAATTTTCACTGTAAGAGCCCTTAGAAGCAAAGGAAGGCCTCATCTGGCGGCTTAGGGCTTTGGCCAGAATGTGTTTGTGTCTTGATTCGAGTCCATAAACAGTATGGGAAGCTTCAAATGTCAGCTTCACGGCCCTTTCAACACTCTGAGAATGTGAAGGCAGATCAGGCAGTTCCAGCTTGGTGCCATTCAGCAATGCTTCTTGAAGCTCCTGGTTAGAAAAGTCTTCTGTGAGAGCAGGTTCGCAAATGTCACTTTGAGAAAGGTTGATTAGTTCTGACCAGTGGGTAGCTTCAATGTTGATGGCTGTGATCTTCTTCAGCCTCTTCTTGGCTGGCTTCCCACTTCTGAAAGAATAATAATTAATTTATTTTTTATTCCAGTTTAAGATTTAATCCCTATTAGTCTCAGAATTGCTGATTTAATTTAACTTAAATTAAAAAAAAAAAAACTCGGGTTCTATAAATCCCCATAATCGAATTTTTTTTCAGAAAGAAGGTAAGATTATTTCCATTATCAGAGGGGGGGGGGGAACTGGGATAAGAAAATGTGAAAAAAAATTCGATTATGGGGATTTATAGAACTCGGGCCTTTTTTTTATTAAATAAATCCCCATAATCAAATTTTTTTTCACATTTTTTAAAATTAATAAATGCTTACCTGATGGACAGAATTTTCTTGAGAGCAGCTTCTCTCACTTCCAAGTCATCAGACTTCATCATGGAGTACAGCACATTCTCGGGCAGCAAGGCAAAAGCATTGTACTTCAGGTTCTTGAAAGCAACACCCTGGATTTCTTCAGACTGCTGCTTGATCCTCTGGATCATGTTGAAATGTACAGCTGCTGATTGTGGAACTTGCTGTCCCTTTTGATCTCAAACCAACTGACTGCATACACTTCCACAATGAACTTGATGGCCTGGTAAAGCTTATCCTGTAGTTCTGGAGGGTAAGCACCTCTGGTCCACAGACACATCAATCTAATTGCCAAAGCAACCATCTTGCATGGTTTAATGGTCCAATTTTCCAGGCAGCAAATCTTGGGTTGACTTTGCCCCTGGAAATTCCAAGCACATACTCCAAAAGAAGCCTCTGGTCGCTACTGAGATCATTCAGTGTCTCCTCAGCAAATTCCATGTCATCCAGGGGGCCACTGAGTTGGTGAATTCCACTTGTGCAGATCTTGGTAGTCAATTTCACAGAGTTTTCCCAGCGGACCAGTGAAAGCAGTGGGACTTTTGGTACTGCCATCAAGATGCTTGAAAACAGCTCTGAAAGGAAGCTCATTCTGATGGAGTGAACAGCCAATGGTGTGCAATTTCCGCTCAATTTTATTTTCCAGAGCTGTTACAAGGCCTCCCTCCCCCAGTTTTTGTATTTGTGTTGTCAAGGAGGACAGCTTTCAGGGTATGAACACTGTTAAACTCCTCCAAGACACTAGCAACTTCTTCACCAAGAAGAACTCCAGTCGCACCTTTAATTGGGATGACTCTGTGAGTAAGATATGTTCCACTTTCAGTTCCCGGCTTCTTTGTGAAAGTCAAATGGTGCTCTTGTCCCTTTCCTTTCTTCAGCTTAGTCTCCCCATTTTCATCCTTAACTTCTCTGTACAGCAAAGTGTCCTTGTCAACTTTCCCATCAACCCCAATACAGACTAACTTTTCCAGACCCTCATTGTGCTTTTCACACTTTTCACTTTCATTCTAGCTTTTTCCCTGTCTATTTTCGATTTATCAACTATTATCTGTTTCACATCAAGGCCAGGCTTAAGCAGGTCCATAGCTTGTAAGTCCAGGAGGAAGGCATTAGCAAGACTTGCCCCAAGATTGGAAGAAACATCACCCCTGATCAGTTCCATGGCATATCTGGGGTTTTCAAAAAGCTGTAACCTCACTTGGGTGCCTCCTTGGCTTGAACTCTTCAGCTTCACCACCAGATTGCTGAAATGAAAATAAAAAATAAATTACTAAAGCGAAAATGGGGGAAAATAGGGAAAAAGTAGGAAAAATAGGAAAAATCGACGAAAATGGGCGAAAAAGAATAAATTACTTAAACGAAAATGGGGGAAAAAAGGGGGAAATAGGGACAAAAAGTAGGGATAAATTTGGTAAAAATGGGATAAGATATAAGAAAAAAATATTACTCTCCTGCTCTGAGCTGGATTCAAAAGAAATATCTTGTAAGGTGTGGAGGCAAAAGTGGCCAAATCCACTTCCTGCTGCTGTTGAATCTGGCTCTGTAATCTTTCTGCTTCAGTGCAGCCCTCTGGTCTCTCTTCACAGCAGCTTTATCCACAGATCCCAGCTGGAAAGAGCCCTTGGGGTCTATTTTGGCCCTCTGATCTCTCAAGTATTCCCTCTCCTCTACTGGAACCTGAAATATTAAAGTATATTAAATAGCGGCTCTAAAATAAGAGAAAAATCCTGAAAAAAATTGATTATTAATTTCTTTACCAGGGGGGGAAAGAAGATTACAGGAGGAAAATGCGGATATTTTTCAATTACAAGCATTGAATTTCCTTCCATTTAAAAGGCACCTAATCGCACTAAGTTAGGCCAGTTAAAAGTTAAAAAATAATAGCATTACCTTCTTACTGGGAGGACAAGTGCAGATTATGTGCTGTGTTTGACAATTTTCTTTCTTGCACTTCACAGCATTCTCACAGGGACGAACAGGTAGCTTACAGGTGCAAGCAGAAATGTCAAAAAGTTTATCCAGCTTTTCCTCCAGATTCTGCTCCTGGACTGTAGAAAGAGATTTCCTGTTTATCTCTTTTGCTTTCTTGAAGCACACTTTATCCACCAATTTCACTACATAATATTCCTCATACAGGGGCAGCCGCGGGTTCACTGCCTGCCAGATCTCAATCACATCCTTTGCTATCATTTTAGCAATATCATAGTCTTTCAAGTCCGGGTGGCTGTTTTGGAGGAAATAACTGTACTGAATAACTTGGCGGAGGGTAGGAGGCTCTGTTTTATCCAAAGGGGAAGGCTGGCCACTGAATTTTTTGGCACTATCACTTCGAGTTAACACTGCAGACTTCCGTTTTTTACCCATTTTTATGAAATATCTGAAAATAAACACAATTAAATGAACGCATCATAAAATAACTTAATTTAATACACATTTTATAGGTAAATATCATTAAAAAATACAAAATAATACACTAATAAACATCTATAATGCATTTACAATAAGTTTCAAGCATCGTTTTGTTAAAAAACGAATTTTAATTGATTATTTTGATGAAATAAGTCCGATATTTTGTTTGTTTACATTGCGCGAATGCCGCGCGCGCGATTTTACGCGTAAAATTCGGCAATTTTACAACTTAAAAATAATTAACAATCCTCAAAAAATACAATCATTTTCACAAATATGAGTTGGTGCAACGTTTTTTTACGTTAATACCTTTCTATCTAGACTAGTCCAAGATCACAGTTCCAAAATCAACCTACCCTAATATATATATACTAGGGCCACTCAATATATTTTGCCCCACCCTTTTTTCTTAGATAATAGGCCATGGGGCTGAAATGTCTTTTGGGCAGTACGTTTGAACTTTCTGCGCTTCACATAACCGGATTTTTCCAGTTTGAACCCCCCTCCTTGTAAAACCGCTTTTAAACGCCCTTGTATAAAACCGATGGTTAACGCACGAAAATGGCGTCTGACAGTGATGTGCGTCGTAAACAGAAAGCTGCTTATCGAGTTCTTAACTGCAGAGAAGGAAACAGTTGGAAATATTCACAAATGTCTAAAAACGTTTACGGAGATGCTTGTTGATCGAAGCACAGTTGGACCTCGACTAAACGTGTGAGATCATCGAGAGAGGAGAGCCAACCTCGATGATGAACCAAGCAGCGGTCGTCCCGGTATCGGCTGTGACATCTCACACTGTGCAACGTGCTAACAGTATCATTCAATCAAATAGGCTCGTCACATACAGGAGCTATCACTGGACTAGGAATTAGTGAAGGAAGTGTGAATACATAATTCAGCATGGGATACTCAAAAGTGTGTTCACGGTTTGTTCCTCGCGAACTGACTGAAGATCACAAAGCCCAAAGAAAAGAAATTGCTTCTGAGTCGTTGTTCGATACGAGACAGAAGGGATGACTTCCTTTCACGAATTGTGACTGGAAATGAGACTTGGATACACCACTTTGAACCTGAAACAAAACGCCAATCCATGGAGTGGCATTCCGCAGATCCCCACGCAAGAAAAAGTTCAAAATGGCTCCCTCTGCAGGAAAGGTTATGGTCACCATCTACTGGACATGAAAGGGTGATTCTGGTGAACATTATGAAGAAAGGACAAACAATTAACTCAGAGGCATATATTGCTATCCTACAGAGACTCCAGAGACGTATAAAGCGAGTTCGACCGGAGACAAAACTGGAAGACGTCCTTCTTTTGCACGATAACGCAAGACCACACAACAGTTTGCAAACAAGAGAGGCCATCACAAAATGCGCTTCACTGTGTTACCCCACCCTTCATACAGCCCGGATCTGGCACCTTCAGACTTCCATTTATTAGGGCCAATGAAGGATGCTATTCGTGGAAGAAAGTTTCAGAATGACGGTGAGGTTGTCGAGGAGGTCAAGAGGGGGCCCTTGTTTCGAGGTAGAGGAAAGCCGTAAAAAGGGCTGGAGACTATGTGGAAAAATAAAAACTTGTAAAAAAGGTATGTAATTACTTGTGTACAAATTTCTAGAACTTACAAGGAAACTTGAAAAGAAAAAAAAGGTGGGGAAAAATACATTGAGTGGTCCTCGTGTGTGTATATATATATATATATATATATATTATATATATATATATATTATATATATATATATAATATATGCAACTTCAGACCCAAAAAATAGAATACGGTCTCAAATGCGCTCATAAACTTCATAATAATACCTTTAAGTTATACGAATATACAGCTTTATGAGGAATATCAGGTATCTGTGACGTCATTATGATAAAAAGACAACTCTATGTGCCAGTTTTGAAAAAAAAATAGAGCAAAAACCTTATTAAATAGTGAAAAGTTAATGTATAGCGACATACCAAAATATCAGAATATCTTGTCAGATTTATTGAGTACTGCCAATGTATTAAACTTTTATCAAAGACTTTAACTCTGCGTCTTAGTATTTAGTTCGTCCACCCTTGGTTCTGATTACGGCCTCCAACCGACGTGGCATCTAGCCGACAAGCCTCTTGTATTCTTTCGTAGTTATCGATTGCCAGGTTGTCATCCAACACCGCTTCAGTTCACTAAATGTTCCTAGTTTACGCTCTTGGACCGTCCGCTTAGCAATATTCCAAAGATTTTCTATCGGATTAAGATCGGGAGAATTAGCTGGCCATGGTAGTACTTCAATTTCATGAGCATCAAACCACTAGCCAGCCGCATGAAGTGAAGCCAGGTCATGTTAAAAATAAATGGTTCACCTCCATATAGCTGTTCTGCAGATTCCAGCACGAAGTATTCTAAGATTTCTTGTTAAACGTGACGATTGACAGTTCTATTTAGAAATGCAAGTGACCTCACACTAACATACTCCGTCTGGAGTTGTATATACGGTACAGATTAAATGGTTATTACAACTTTTATTTCGTGTTCAGAGCAGGGCCGAGAAGAGCGTATAAACATTTTAAACTCTTTCCAGGTAACTTGTGAATAAAAATATTAAAAAGTTATGAAAGATTTAAATATTATATATGAGGTGTGTAATTGATGAAAGAAGTACAAGTACATCGAAAATTGAAAGTAGAGTGAAGTAGGGAAAGCAAATCGTTGGCGCAATGAAAGCATTTTAAGAAGAAAGTGTTTCAGTGTAGATATACGTGAAGGTGTATTAGTACCAAAACTGTTGTACAGATATGAAACGCTTGTTTGGTATAATGTCAGAAGTGAGAGCAGTGAGATTAGTAATTTAAGAAGCCTGATTGGTGTAAAACGGATTCACTGTATGACAAATGAATATAGAGTTACACGCTAACAAAAACCCTAAAATCCACTGTAGGTTAGCCCAAGAAAGTGGGAGGGGAAATAGAAAAAGCAAATGAAAATAAAGAACAATGAAAACTTACACCATACTTACACTTACGGGCGTGTAAAGCTTTCATACAGGAATAGTAGCAATAGTAAAGTATTAAAAAGACAAGGCGCTTTTCCTCCTCCGCCAGCCACTGCTGACACAAAATAGTGGTCAAAGAAGATGTATAACAAAATAGAAAACAGTATAATGAAAAGAATAGCTTCAGGGTTCATTCACACCATGCGTACACTTATCTCGTGTACCCAATTACGCATTAGAAGACAGTGGAAAATAAAGGATGGCATAAAATACTAAACTTTTTAATATAATAATGTACACCATGCATTATTAAGACACTTCTTTTATACGTTTGAGAAAGGTGTGGAGTGAAAAAGTCATTGGAGATAGATGAGGATGAAAGATAGGTTCGCGTTATGAAAGGTGTGTAAATGAAGATGTTGGTCCCACTTGACGTACCACTCGAGGTATAGGCCCCAACTTTGTCATGAAAGTTAACACTGGATCCTTAAGTTTAGGATGGGATCTTATTCTCGGTTGTGATCCCTTTGTACTACCCTGATGTATGTATGTGTCCACTCCACTAAGCATAGGGAATGAGTTCTAAAATTTTAATATATATATATATATATATATATAACTTGGTTGAATGGTTTGTTCTTAGGGAAGCGTAGCTTAGCGAGGAATAGGAGGACGAAAAGATGGTACATGTTTATTAACAGACGTTTCGGAAAAATTCTATTTCCATCATCAGTGCTAAAAAGTTTAAAAAAATAGAAATAAATAAGTATAATGAATAAAAACGAACAATAAATTAAAATGGCGCAACAATTAGCGAGAATTAATAGTAAGTTACAATATATATTAAATTAGAAGATTAAAAACTAAATGATATAAAGTATAAAAGTATGGACAATAAGTAAAATATAAAACGGTTTAGGTGAAACAGAATTGAAGAGTTTCTTACCAAATTGTTAACATAATGAGAGACTAATTGTACAGAAGATTGGGAATGGTTGCCTGTTGAAAGAATTCCATATTAGAAAGATGGAGCCGGGCGGCGTGATGGTGGATTTCTTTTGAGTTTGAGAGTTTATTTGGCAATGTTTAAATTGAAAGCAGAACTGTAATCGTTGAGGGTTGGCTGGATTTATTGTTCGTTTTTATTTATTATACTTATTTATTTCTATTTGTTTTTAAACTTTTTAGCACTGATGATGGAAATAGAATTTTTCCGAAACGTCTGTTAAAAAACATGTACCATCTTTTCGTCCTCCTATTCCTCGCTCTATATATATATACAGGGTGTTTCAGGAGGAAAGGTCAATACTTCGGGAGGTGATAGTATCGGTCATTGTGAGAAAAAAAGTTCATATGAACATGTGTCCAATTCTGAATGGTTACGGAGATAGAGCTGTTTGAATCTACAAATACAAAAGCATTGTTAAACCAATTACTGTTTCTAACATTTAATGTTTAAACATTGCCATTTTGAATGGTATCAGATACAGAAATGACAAATTTGTTACAGTTTACAATACGTTTTTGAAAATCCCACCGTCAACCTCAATGCACTTTGCAACTCGTGTGCGAAGATCGCTTGTTGTTCGTCTGAGTTGATCTTGACGTTCCTTTTTGCGGGCAGCAGCATCCAAAATGCGCGCGAGCAATTCGCCTCGTGTATCCACCTTTCTTTTGTAAACTTAACTTTTCATCCACCCCCACAAACAATAATCTAACGGAGAGAGGTCTGGAAACGTTGGTGGCCATTGAATGGGACCACCGTGGGGGGAGGAAGAGCTGCGCGCGCATCAGATTCAAACAGCTCTATCTCCGTAACCATTCAGAATTAGACACATGTTCATATGAACTTTTTTTCTCACAATGACCGATACTATCACTTCCCGGAGTATTGACCTTTCCTCCTGAAACACCCTGTGTGTGTGTGTATATATATATATATATATATATATTATATATATACGGAGTTATAAGAAAAACTTACATTGCACACAACAAAAAATGAAAAAATGTTGTTGCGATTTTACAATACATGTTTAATGACACACGTCCGTTTTTTGAAAGATGTTTGTTGTCAATTCCAACAAAGGCGATGTTAGAATGTTGGAAAATGTTACAAGATTGTTCACTTAAAGTAAAAGTTTTCTGCACGACAAAAGGTTTATTATTTTCCATTTTTTAACCGATATTTGATGAAGTTGTTGTCGGATTGGGTTGTTTAATCTCCTTCGTAGCACTTAAGATCGTATGACGGAGAGGACCTATAGCTTTACGTGGGACCCGAGGTACCACGGGTCGCTACAACATCTGGACGCGGAGGTCGTGTTCCCATCCATCTACTCTTTAACCCAAAGTAGTTTAACTTCGCTGATCGGTGGGAAGCGGTGATGTCACAGTGACCACCACGATGTATCCATGATTTTTGTTGTTTTATAAACACACTTAATTATTCTAATAACTAAAACTAATAAGAAAATTGTTTAATTTTAGTAATTAATTATAATTAAATAATTATCATATATTTTAAATATGTTTAGACTCTCTCTCTCTCTCTCTCTCTCCTCTCTCTCTCTCTCTATATATATATATATCTATATATATATATATATATATATATATATACACACGTTTTAAAGTGTTGTACAAAACAATACTCTACCTAAAAATTTTAAACAAAAGCGAATTTTCAGTATCGCCAAGAGCCTCGCTTCATCCAGTCGTAAAAAAATAATAATAATAATAATAAATAAAATAAATAAAAAATAAAACATTGAAAAAACATAAAAGCATTGAAAGAATATAAACAGCAGAAAAAAAATATATTTAATTGAGTTAACGCCACGCAATCCCAAACCACACTGCCAGACGTAAAATGAAGTAAAGTTTTCAAAGTCGATATTTTTTATATCGTATTTATTTTCTTTTTTTAATTCTTTTTATATAAAATTGAATGAATTAAAAAATTTATGGAAATAACAACTTATTTAAATTAAAATTGTGAGGTTATTAATATTAAGGATCACTTTAACATATTGCTTCCCAGGAACCTCTCTTTAACATATTGCTTCCCATTGTATATCACTAACATATTGCTTCCTAGTGTTAATCACTTTAACATATTGCTTCCCAGGAGGGATCACTTTAACATATTGCTTCTCGAATGCTTTGGGAAGCAATATGTTAAAGTGATCCAATTAATATTGGTTGTTCATGAGCAGGCTTAGGATAAATATGGGATCACCTGAAAATCAAGGCCCCAATTTTTCCCACCTGAAGATCAGGGACCCCAGATGAGGCTGGGGGTCCTGATCTTCAGGTAATCCTAAATATGCACTTAAAAATGGGTAAATATGCATGCAAATATGCAGTAAAAAATGTATTAATATGTATTTAAATATGCAGTATCAATATAGCTTTCAGGGAAAAATATAGCATTTTAATTTAATAGGAATATATTTATTAATAAAAAAACACTCACATTTAAAATGTATACCGTGTGATAATAATTGATCCACTACAAATAAAAAAAATACAGAAAAAAACGTTTACAAATCATGATTACATTTAATCACAACATGTTGCTTTAAGTGTTCAAACATCATTCTACGCCTGTTATCTGTCAGAATATTTTTGTACTCAGAGAATACGCGTTCCACGTCAACTGTAACTGTAGGCGCAAATTCTAAGGCCAGGAAATATGCAAGTTCAAGGGGTTCAAAAGTTGAATCAGTTTCGTTTTTGTGTAACAGTATTTCAATTATTTTTTTCAATTCCTCATACCCTGTATTTTTCGAAGGAACAGCACTCAGTTTTTCAATGAAATCTTTGTTTTCAAAGTCTTTTAATGCATTGGTAACGTCCTCAACTAAATGTATGCTATTCTTCAACAGTAATCCCTTTTCTTGAAATTTCAAAATTGCTGAGGAAATGCATGTGAAGTTGGTGGAAATGAAAATAAGATCCTCTTGAATACCTTTCTTCTTCAGCACATTTTGTGCGTCCGTGATGCTCTGAGCACTCTCAGGATCAAATGTTTCAATCACAGTTTTCACAATTTCAAAATTTTCTACGTAATACACTGCAGCTTCTTGCCAAGTTCCACACCTTTGTTCTACATCGGTTGTTTCATCTAAAGACACCCAGATCTTATTATTTCCAACTTTATTTCTCAGCTTTTCTATTGTTTCCTCGTAGAGAGAGTTCAGGAACATAGTTTTTCCTTAGCGTGGGCCTTATCGTGAACTCATCTGGCAGATGTCGGTTTGCGTATTTTTCTAGAAATTCGCTAAGATGCCTTTTTCTTAGCTTTGCCAAAGGTATATCAGAGGATATAAATGCATTACATAAATCCTTATTGAACTGTGAACGTTTGTGTCCAGGTCTTGGTTGACAGTCACTTAACAATTTTTGGGTTTGTTTAATAGTTTTAGCATTTACCTTCCCAACGTGTTTGGCTGTTTAAAGGTGTTGTTGAACTTGGAACCTTTTAGCTGCAGAAACTACAACCTCACAACAGTTACAGAACAACACGCTTCCATCTGTTCTAAATGCGTCAAACTCTTCAACGAATGCTCTAAGAATAACACTTTTACTCCTTCTTCTGTCGGCATCTTGTAAAGTAGGCCTATTGCAGTCAGACACCAGCGTAGCACTGATAACTTGAATGCGTGTGGAATAATATAAGACAGTGCTGCCAAATCTAGATAAGACAATGTTGCCAGATCTAAAATTTCTCTCAAATATACCCTGAAAACAAAAAAATAACGTATAAAATGCACAATCACTTAAAATGTCACAAATATGCAAAAACATTAAAAAATACCTAAAATATGCACTTGCACATGCAAATGCATATTTATCCTAAGTCTGTTCATAAGTATTATTAGAGGAAAAGACCACTTGACACTTATTTAATGAGTTTCTTAAATTTGAAATTTGGCACAGTTCCGGAGCAAGTGTAGTTTACGTCCCTCTGACGCAAAAGGGGACACAAACTACACTAGGTCAAAGGTGGGGAACGTAAACTACACTAGGATCGGATCACCTGAAGATCAGGGCCCCGAGCCTTCATGACCTAACCTAACCAATCGTTAGGTCAACTGTACGCCCTTGACTAACTAAAGAAGGCTGGGGGCCCTGATCTTCAGGTGATCCCTAGGATCTTTAGGAGACATTTTTTAAATGAATCCATCAAATAAAACGTTAAAACTAACGAAAATATTACGACTTAACCTACTGTAGCCAATCGTCAATTTATATATATATATATATACACAGGACTTAAGGTGGATCGATTTTACATTTTTTTCGATTTCCATATTCTAATACTGTAGAGACAAAAACTTGCGCATGCATGAGAAAATAGCCTCTGCAAAATCTTAGCTTAATAGGTAATCATCTTCTGCCCCCGGCAGAGCGATGAAAATCATATTTTAGTAGTCAAAAACGTAGTTTTAAACCCTAGCCTAGAGTCATAAAATTTTGCGTGTGTGTTATTTCATGCCTAAGCAACGATATAAATGCTATGGGAAATATATAAATGCATTATTTAAGACAAAGAGCCGATCTGAAAATATGTATAATATACATATTTTCAGATCGGCTCTTTGTCTTAAATAATGCATTTATATATTTCCCATAGCATTTATATCGTTGCTTAGGCATGAAATAACACACACGCAAAATTTTATGACTCCAGGCTAGGGTTTAAAAATACGTTTTTGACTACTAAAATATGATTTTCATCGCTCTGCCGGGGGCAGAAGATGATTACTTATTAAGCTAAGATTTTGCAGAGGCTATTTTCTCATGCATGCGCAAGTTTTTGCCTCTATTAGAATATGGAAATCGAAAAAATTGTAAAATCGATCCACCCTAATACAGGTGTCCCAGAATTAACTATCTATTTCAATGAAATCGGACAAATTTTTTAAAAACACACTTTTATTTATGTTTATCATGTTTAGTATGTGTTAAAAATGTATAAATTTCTAAATTTTTTTCATAATTTTATTTTCATAATTTCTTCATAGTTTTTCATAGTTTTATTTTCATTCTCTTTCAGAACCCTATTAATAATGAATACACAAGAACGCATCTTTGTTGTAATATCCCGTATCAAAGCCTTTTTCATCAGTGTCGAACGCAAGATTCTATGAACTGTTGTCTTGGATATGTTGAGTCTTCGACCGGCCTCCCTAACCGAAGTTGTTGGTTCATCCTCAAACAATTGTCGTACCTCTTCGGTACTGTTACGTGCTGTCCTTGGGCGTCCTCTTCCCACCTCGTCGTGTACGGATCCAGTTCTTTTAAATTTGTTCACAAGTTCACGAATCGCTTTGTCTGTAGGACCGGTTCTGTGGAATCTTTTTGTAAATTTTTCTCTGATTTCATTACATTGCATTCCTTTGATACGGGATGTTACAACAAAGATGCGTTCTTGTGTATTCATTATTAATAGGGTTCTGAAAGAGAATGAAAATAAAACTATGAAAAACTATGAAAAAATTATGAAAATAAAATTATGAAAAAATTTAGAAATTTATACATTTTTAACACATATTAAACATGATAAACATAAATAAAAGTGTGTTTTTAAAAAATTTGTCCGATTTCATTGAAATAGTTAATTCTGGGACACCCTGTGTATATATATATATATATATATATATATATTGATGATTGGTTAGGTTAAGTCGTAATATTTTCGTTAGTGTTAACGTTTCATTTGATTAGGTATACGCGGACAAAGTTGGGGAACGTAAACTACACTAGGATAATGTAGGGAACGTAAACTACACTTGGCACCACAGGGGGACGTAAACTACACTTGCTCCACAGTTCCTTCAAAAACTTACAAAGGCATTGTACTACACATTAATCTCTCTTATGATACACAACAATTACTATCCCCAAAAATTAAAATAATAACCGAAAAAACGCAGTAAAATCAGTTATTTGCAATAACTTAATACTGTACAACTCAAGTGACTCAAACACAGGAGTTTATATGATACCCTGCAATGATCGCCACTCAGTTTATATGGGAGAATCTCCAGAATTTAAAAGATTATATCAATATAAACGTAGTTTACGCATTTCAGATGATAATAGCGCCTTAGTTAAACATAGGAACAAAAATAATCATCTTGTAGATTTAAATAAAGGCCAAAGAGTCTTTTTCTCCAATAATACTCATGAACAACCAATTAATAAAACTTTTATTATTCATAAATCACAATTTTAATTTAAATAAGGGTTTTTGTTCTTTTCCCCAGACTTTTTAATTCGTTCAATTTTACATATATAAAATGGCTTCAAAATTTAAAACACCGAAATAAGATTCCAGAAGGAAGAAGAATTCAATTACCAAATGTATAATAATTCTACGGAAAGAAAGTTTCAAAGTTCAGTTTTGATATTTTATTCAATTTAATCCTTTACCGCCGGATTTTTTTTTAGGGTTTAAGTTATTTGAAACGTTACTAATTCGTACCTTTCGGCGGTAAAGGGTTAAGTCTAGCGTTATTTGGGTTATGATTTATATCTAACAAAGCTTATCATTATCATTATCATAAACATTGAATTTAAAATATATTTATTTTTTTTTCCTACTATTTACTCTTTTTGATGCTTTTATTGTTTTAATGTTTTAAATCTTTTTTCCACAACTGATTGAAGAGGAGCTCTTTGTGAACCGAAAACGCTTTTATTTTAATTTTTAGAGACTTTTATAAATATATTATTTTTACAAAGAATGAAATAAAATTTTACAATTGTGATAAATAAATTAAAACAAATTAAAAATATTATTAAAAACCGCGCATCAAATGAATTGTGGAACGTTGTGGAAATGGAAACAAGATAAACCAATTATTAATTGCCCATAATTATAATATTAATTAGTCTATTTCGCAATTTGAATTATGACCTTCATCGAGAATTGCCGTAAATTATTTGAGAAATAAACCCATTAATTATCTACGATCAATAAAGTAAATTAAGGAAGGCAGGGGGCTGCGCTCCCCAAATTTATTTTTATAGTGGTTGGTTTTGCGCGCACTCAATTTTGTAAAATGATAAAATTGAGTGCAAATATAAATGAAAATGAGTTAATATTTATTATGGGCAATTAATATAATTGGTTTATCGTGTTTTTATTTCAACCCTGGATCTTGATTTTGGCTTTCTTCTTCTTCTTCTATTCGGAGGGGGGAGGGAGTGCTTTTGCGGGAGCGAATCTTGGCCCCTCCTTCCTGCCTAAAAAAAAAAATTGGTAGAGAAAGAGATATAATAATTTGTAAATTTTAATATAATAATGTGATATAATGTATAAGTTCTAATATAGATTTAATTCTATTTAAATGTATTGTTTAGCTCTCTCCTCTCTCTCTCTCTCTACTCTCTCCTCTCTTCTCTCTCTCTCTCTCTCTCTCTCTCTCTCTCTCTCTCTTCTCCTCTCTCTCTCTCTCTTTTCAGAGTAGTAGGACAAGTGTATATATGGTTAGCTCAGCGAGTCAAACACTAAGGAGAGTAGTGGAGGATTTCAATCATAATTCCCTAACAAAATAAAGAAATAACTCTATGCTATCCTTTATTCGTAAACTGTAATTGCTGGAATTACTGTTAGGCGTAATTCGTACGTAACAGTTCAGTAGCTTTTTGGTTTGTAAATCAGACTTAACATAGGTTAACGTACCGTAATGTTAACGTTAGCCGTTATAATACTGCCGTAACTTTTTTGGTCAATAATTTTCATGCAACTTTTTCGTAACCAAATTATTGCATATTTTAAGTACATATTTAAGAAATATTGGAACCGAATGGGGTAAATAAGAAATTCAATAGTCATACACAGCATAACAATATATATATATATATATTATTATATTGTTTAAATAGCGTTGAAAATTAAGCGCACTTCTAAACACAATTTTGTTCTCACTTCTAAACACCTTTTAAAGCTACGCATGTTTGGCCTGAACTTTACTTTTGAAGCAGGTTTCAGAAATTCATATTATCGAGCACACGACTCCTAGCGGGCTTTTTTCGGTTAGCAGTTTGGATTCGATGGGGTTGGTCCGCAGAATCAACGGGGTCTTAGCCGGAATGCATCCGAGTAGTGGGAGCAAATTATATCCAAAATGACACGAACAAAATAATACCACAAAAAAAAATGAACTGAGAAAAAGTTTAGGGTCTTCGAGGCAGTCTCGTTTTATTCTTGATTTTAATGATAAAGAAATCAGCTACAGATAAGATGTGACGTTACAAGTATCAGACAATTTCGGATTACAAGTTCAAATAAATGAGAGAAGCTACGTGACGTCTCAGAAGAGTCAGACGCAGAGATTAATTATTTACAATATAATGAGAGGAGAGTAGGCCTCCTCACCATAGGGCGGTTCTAACAGGAATTATAAGACGAGGGGCAAAGTGCCTCGGCAAGCTCTTGTACAGGAATTAATATTTTAAGAGAACCTGTCACTCCACTCGGAATGGAGAGAGACCTTTTCGTCTCGCGCTTTAAATGGTCCTAGACGCTTTGTTATATATATATACACGAAGCGTCTACTCGACATCTCCTAATGAATTTAGCTTTCTAAAATGAATAATAGTTACTTTGAAATGTTTGCTAGATATTTCAGATGTTTGAAAACGGTGCTTAAATGTTTAAAATATATAGAGGCGTAGAAATTAAACATTTTATTTGTATAATAAGTTAATTTTTTTGTTTGCGCTTAGACGTAGGCGCATTATGGTAAAAAATATTTAGAAATTCTGACGCACTTATTAGTTTTATTTATTTGACTTGGCCTTGGCTAGTAAAGTCTTTCAAGATTAAAACCAGCCTGTGACCCTGAGTCTAGCCTTAGACATAGGTCTCTTGATATACAGTAGGCCTACCCTAGGTTCAACCTCTAAGTTTGACTGCCTATACTTGACAAAAGACACTGATAAGTTAGAAAGGGTTCGGGCCGCTAGAGCAACCAAAATTAATCCAGAACTAAGAAGTAAAATAGTTGAGAAAAGATTAACAGAACTACAGGGTGTTCGAAAAGTCCCGTCACACCCCCTACAAAATGTACATACTGTAATACCAATTTTATTTTTGTGTGATTAATTGGATTTATATGTGATTCATTGACACTTTTCTCCTTTTCCAGGTATTAGAGTTGCGTGAACAATGGCAGACAAGTTCACTTACACTCTGGAGGAAAGAATAGTGATGAGCATATGGGCTCATGAAAGGTCACAGACTGGCAAAACGATGCATGATATCCAGAATGGTTTGAACACAAGATTCACTAAGGCCGCACCACCAAACAAGACGGTATTACGATGGGAGAAAAAGCTGTTTGAAACTAGCTCCATCAAGGACAGACCACGGTCGGGAAGACCAACAACGCGAGCAGAACAATGTGAAGGTGTGATTGCATTGGTGGCTCGTTCACCGAATAAATCACTTCTGAAACGATTACAAGAACTTGCAGTCCCCGTGTCCACAATGAGAGATCACATGACAAAAGATCTCGGCATGAAACCATACCGCCCGTCATTTGTTAATGAATTAAGCGATACAGATATTCTTGATTAGTAACTGTAATTAGTAACTGTATTTACTGTAATTAATAATTGTTGCTAGTGACTTGTTTCTTAAATTACACCTACCACATATAAATACAATTAATCACACACAAAAAAAATTGGTATTACAATATGTACATTTTGTAGGTGACGGAACTTTCCGAACACCCTGTAGATATGTACTCTATTCACTTGAAAAACGTTGACTTACTATATAGGTGAACTAATTCGAATAATTAAAACTGATGAATGGCTTTGATAATGTAAATTACAGGAAGTTATTTGATAGGAATACAAAGTCAATTACAAGAAGAAATGGATATAAATTGAAAGTCAAAAGTTTTTCAGATTAATGCTGTAAAGCAATTCTTTTCATGTAAACCTAAATTTAAACTTAAATTCTTTAAACTTTCATGTATTAGACATTTCAGTGTTAGACAATTCATTAAACATTTCATTAGACACATCAGATTAGTCTTTTCAATTGATTAAAAATTGGAACAATTTAGACATTTCAGTTGATTAACTGAAATGTTTAACGAAACGTTTAACTAATTTGAAATGTCGGATCACCCGAAGATCAGGGCCCCCAGCCTTCTTTAGTTAGCCTTATAAGGCTAACTAACGAAAACATCACGACCTAACCTAACCCATCGTTAGGTCAACTGTACGTCTTTGACGATTGGTTAGGTTAGGTCGTGATATTTTCGTTAGTTAGCCTTATAAAGCTAACTAAAGAAGGCTGGGGGCCCTGATCTTCAGGTGATCCGAAATGTCTCATGCATTAAACATTTCAAAATTCATAAAACTGGGACAGTGAAACGTTTAACGAAACGCCTACTTCTGTTTAGATAATAATAATTGAGATTGTTTAACCTCCTTCGCAACATCTAAGGTCATATGACGGAGGGGACCTACAGCTTTACGTGGGATCCGAACCACGGGTCGCTACATAATCTGAACACGGAAGACGGTCTCCCATCCAACTACTACCCGACCCAATGTCGCTTAACTTCGCTGATCAACGGGAAGCGATGTTACGATATTGGCTACGACGTAGCCCACTTCTGTTTAGAGTGAGGCAAGATCTACTGCAGAAATTAACCCAATTTTCAACAATTAAATAAATGAATGGTGAAATACAAGGTATGGAAGGGGGGGCTTAGCTCCCTAATGGGGAATTTTGCAAGCTATACAATCTTAAGATAAAACAATTTACCTGTCAGATCAACACTCAATGCGTGACGCAAAATGCCGGGAATTTTTACTTTTTATAAGTACATATTGATTAAGTACACTGTACATTTATAGTACTAATAATACTGTACACTACAAAACTATAAATACAATTAATCACAATCTTAATACAATATTTATCACAACTTTTATAATTTATATAATTTACACGCGTTGTATAATTTATGATAGTTATCTAAATTTATATAATTTATGATATTTATCTGAAATTATATAATTTAGATTGTTTATATTTTTGATAATTTGTATAAGGAGTTACGTTACTCAATAAATTTAAATGAACAAATTTTAAGAGTTACCAGAATGATAATTATTAACTATAATTAGTAATGAGGGATTACGTTTGATGAGGAAAACTTACATTACGACACTTTGACGACATTCGTACTGAATGAATGGTGGCATTGACAGTTTTTCAATAATTTGTAAGTAATTATATTTTTAACACGAGAAAACGTTTCGAATTCCGAATGGGAACACCCACCCCACCTTCGTATGGAGTAGGAGACGGTAACAGTATGGAAACCCAGCAGCCGTACAGTAAAAAAATGCAGTAATAGGGTTTTTTCAGAAACGTATATTTGATGTTGTGATTTTGCTTATATTTACCTGTATTGTTGTTTTAACTGTTTCCTGTTATTGTTACTTTGTTTTTACGCTACTTTGTTGTTTTGCTATTTTGTTATTGTGGTATTTCATATTTTCCTTTTCTATCTTGCTATCTAGCTATTTTGGCTTATTTTGCTCAAACATTTGAATGGTAAAGTTTTTATAGGATTTTTATGATTGAATACTGCAAAGGATTAAGTTCTGTATTTATAAATAAATTTTCTGAATATTTATTTTAGGAACCCCTCCCATATATATATATATATATATATATATATATATATATACAGGGTGTCCCATAAGTCCGGCATCATAGGAGAAATTCATATTTTTTATTTCTACAAACCATAATTCATATTTTTCTCTTTCTACAGGCCATAATGTCTGTGAGCAAGGAAGAACGAATCCAGATAATTCTACTCATAAGAAATCGGAGTCAAAGAGACTTTGCAACAAGTCTGCTAACACAACTCTGTGTTATTGGCTCGCGGTCTGGATGAGTAGAATTATCTGGATTCGTTCTTCCTTGCTCACAGACATTATGGCCTGTAGAAAGAGAAAAATATGAATTATGGTTTGTAGAAATAGAAAAATATGAATTTCTCCTATGATGCCGGACTTATGGGATACCCTGTATAATGTAAACCCATCATTTCACATGTTTAGTTGTGAAATTCATCCCATATATATATATATATTATATATATATATTATATATATGTGTTAGGGCGGATCGAAAATGAGGTTTTTAAACTTTTTTTCAAAATTCAAATATGGCTAGTGCGGAAAATATGTGGGTGCTATAGATAATGACTGTGCATAAATATTTGTCCTGCGAATTATATCTTCAGGTGCCACAAAGCCGTCGAAAAAAGTGAAATATAATGATTTTCTTATATTCTGCATTAGTACAATAACTGAAACTTACTTGTTATTATTATATATTAAGTGTTCCAATTACCAAAATAGTTACTGAATTACGCAGCTCTTAGTTTATTTAGATCAATGTTCTTTTGATTAATGATCTAAATAATCCAGAACTCACCACGAGGAGGTGGCTGCGTGTCGAGCTCCACCCATGCCCTCCCAACCACCCATCCTTGCGCATGTTTTTTTCTATTAACGTTTTATTTAAACTTTATATTCAGCTTTACTTTCGAATGATGGCATTTTTTTACGTGACTGAAGTGTTGATCTTATGAAGCCATCTCGCGCGTTCAATCCAAATACTTTTGATGATGCTTCAGTCACTAATTTTACCATTCTTTCTACTACTTGTGTATGACAAGGGAATTTCTCGAATGGAGGCCTGGAGGGGTACTCTTGTTTTCTATGAATTCTTCAATCTCATTTTCTGTCAGGTGTCTTGTCACAGGTGGTTCAGTGACAATGCATTTTTGCCAATTAATTAAATCAGTATAATCAGTAGCTTCAAATTGAATAACAGGTACTGTGAAACGCCTCACAACTTTTTCCTTGTTTGTTTGCCTTGCTTTCTTTATTCGCCTCCACGCTAATTCTCTTATGGCGCTGCGGTCATCATGAATCATTGATGCTAGAATATTTTCTGGATTTGCAAAAAATGCATTTCTTTGTATGACAGGGTTTACAATATCCTTTACTTCGTCATTCAGTGTTCTTGTTAGTTCAATAGTTTTGAAAACATGTTTTGAGCCATTGACAAAAGACGTACTTTGCTAATAGAAAACCACATTGGGATGTAGACCTTCATTATAAAAGAAGCAATGTTCATGAGGTTCTCAGATGGACTTACAGTTGAAACGTATAGACGAAGCAAACGATTTGCTGTAGTCAGCCATCGTGAATGTGCCATTTTGCCTGGACTACGATGAGCAAGATCTGGAGAGCAATATCCCTTTGTTATGGCCTGATGAATATCAATTAGATATTTTTGGTCGGTGCTAAGATCTTCACAGTCTACAGTTGGTTCCTCAGCATCAATCCTTTCAAACTCGACAATAGGAAGACTCTCACAGTTCTCTAATTCCCTGCCAATAGGACCGGTGAATCCGCGGGAGCCAGATGTTTTTCCATCCAGCTTTGCAACTAAATGGCGTAATGGCAATTCATTGGCATGGAGCTGGCACACTAAATGTTGAACTGGCTTCTTCAGCTTCAATTCTATAAGCCTTATAACGCCTCCCTTTTCTCCAGTGTTGACTGCTGCACCATCGCATCCAATGGCAACAAGGTTTCCAGGTTCATGTCATTATTTCCAATATACTCAAACATTCCTTTACATATTTCTTCAGCTGATCCAGAATTCACAGAATAATGGCCCAAATAATCTGAACCAGGTTCTCTCACTAAAGTGATATGTTCTTCTGTTACCTTCTTCTGATATACTTTGGACTCTTTTTTTCTTGGAAGAGTGTAGACTCTTTTCGACTATCAAAATAGATTCCTCTGATTGGGACCTGATTTTGATCTTTCATAATTTCTGATCTCTTCTTTTGTCTTTCTCTTCTGATTTTACTCCTATCCACTACTTCAGATGTATTGTCAATAGAAACTTCTCCAATATCTTGCAATACTGCACTAACAATGAATGCTGCAGCTCGATCTGAAACTGCAGTCCTGTCACAAGCAGTAGCCACTGAAGGTAGATTTGTAGTTTTCCTTTTCTTGAATAATTGTTCTTCAGGTTGTTCGAGCTTTCTCTTCGAGCTAACTGGCTCTGGAAATGTATCGTCTGATATTTCGCCAGATTCACTTTCACTATTTGATGTCGATGATGATAATTCAACATTTGTATCCTGCAATTTCTCCTGTGAAGATTCTTTGGTGATCCTCACAGCTTCTTTTTGCTTTCTTAGCAACGTAGATGCTTTTTTCTTTGAGAGTGTAATATCTACTCTATCAATAAACAGTTTTCTTTCACTCCTTTGATCTAAGAGGAACGTCACTTCTTCCTTTGGAACCGTTTTTTTCTTTGGGACAAGAACATTGTGTTAGTACTTTGCACTTGCACGCTGCAATGTCAAAAAGTTTCGTGTGTGCTTCTTTTTTGAACATATCAATCTTTGCTTTGTAAGCTTCAGAATTTTTTCTGCTTTGGTATGGCTTCATAATGACACGATACTTTTCGTGGTAGCTTCTGAACATTGTTTCAATTCGCCTGTCTGACAGAATTGGGACGGAAGCACTTTCCCAAATTGTTTTCAATTTATCAACAACTTGTTCTAATATTTGAGATATTGAAGGATCTTTATTAGTATTCTGTTTCAAATCGTTTCTTACAAACAAGTAATATTTAAAAACTCCTTCGTATGTAGGAAGATTCCTGTGCCACAAATCTTCCCCCATACCAAACATGGGGCACTCAGTTGAGGCCCTGGTTGAATTTGCACAAACTCGAGACATTTTGAAAGTATACAAATCTGAAAAAGAAAGAGCTAATATCAATTATACATTAATTTCAGTTAATAGTACATGGCAAACTTAGGGCAACACAATACAGAAATGCAAAATATATAAGAAATATAGTTTAGACTATCTGAGTAACGCCAACAACAGAACACCCACCTGCTACGAGAGCGACAGCTACACTGAACCGAGGTACTCACGTGACAGCTGAGTGAGCTGACTATAGAAAACTGTTTTTAGAGAATATAAACTTTTTTTAAAGGTTGACTGAGCTATTTTATACAAGTGTGAATAAATTCTTGTCTATTGTGCATCGTGGACTCTTCTGTAATTATTGGTTAAAATCTGCTTTTTTCAATTTTTTTCGTGTGTATATATAATATATACATATATATGTATGTATATATGTATATATATATATATATGTATATATATATATATAGATATATATATATATATATATATATATATATATTATATATATATATATATATATATATATATATATATATATATATATATATACATATATACACTCGTGTGTGCATATATATATATATATATAACTTGAAGCATAGTACAGAAAAGGAACACGAGCATTCTGCAAATTAACACTCCATTGCAGTATGTAACTATACCAAAGCTTATATACTAAAGGTTAGCTGATCCATTTTTCCACTCTTTGGCCCTTCGTGTGGGCTTTAGACTACTGAAGGGGAAGAACAGAATGAAAAGTAAAATTAAAAGTGTATTAAATAGTTCAATCAATTAACCAAAAAAATTTAGTCAGTTTTCAAGAAAAGAGAAAATAAAAAAAAAATATATTGCCTGCGTCGTCAATCCAGATTTCAACTGCCAAAACTTTTTTATCAGGAAGAGATTTCGGTGCCAGACTGAATGAAATTTGTCGTATAGATCTTCCTCTGAATCAAAGGGTGCCTGTGATGAAGAGATATGTAGATGCTGGCAGAAAAGGAATTTATAACTATCTCCCTCCCTCTCTCTCTCTCTCTCTCTCTCTCTCTCTCTCTCTCTCTCTCTCTCTCTCTCTCTCTCTCTCTCTCTCTCTCTCTCGCCTTAGGAACGATATAAAAAGGTTGAAAAGGGTGCAAGCAATGGCCACAAAATTTATCCCTTCAATCAGACTGCAAAACTACCACAGAAGATTAGAACCCTTAAATCTGTTTACCTTAGAGACCAGGAGATTGCGCGGTCAGTTTTTTCAAGTTTCCAAGATATTCAATGGAATAGACAGGGTAGACTACAGAAAATTATTTTCATTTAATACCAATCCGACAAGAAATATTGGTTTTAAATTGGAGCTTAAAACGTTTAGTACCTCCAACTGCAGTAATTTCTTTTATAAAATAGTTAATATCTGGAACCAACTTCTCTCTGAGGTTGTTTCAAGCCAAAGTGTAAACATGTTTAAAAATAGGCTGGACAAAGTTCTGAATACACTCAGGGTTTATGACTGTCCTCATATATAATATGATTTAAGAAAGTAATATTATAACGTAACCGTGCGGAGGTTTAAACATTTCCTCCAAAACTTAAATCTCCTCCTACTTTAGAGAGACGTCTCTGGTTGATTGTGCCGCAACAACGGGTGATCACCCACGAAACACTTTCATTCTCCATAGGAACAAGTACAAGAGGATAGATACAGGGACCTCCCACTGATATTCCTCGCCGGAAAGAGATGTTCTTTATTCTCGGAGTGGCACAACACCGCGAAGTATAAACGACTCACTATATCATTTGCTGCATTAACAACTTTCACGGCGGGAGACCCAAGTTGAAACTCAGCGACATTCAAAGAGTTGGTAGACACATACACAGGACAGACATCCAATTAGAGAGAACACACTCACACTCGCATGCCTTGTTAATATGTCCAAAAATAGAGTAGAAAATATTTTGTAGAAACATAATTTTAAAACAAAACAACAACAAAAATGCATGGCATGGATTAGATGAGGTAGAGTTGCATTTCTGCCGACACATTTTTTTTTCTTTTGGTTGGCTGGATGCAGATGACGGATGAGAGCATGGTGTGGAAAATCTGATTTCTGTTCTTAATTCTTGTTTCCATATGTCGTAGGTTTTCGTAACGATACCAAATGGTTGCTGTCCGATCAACACAAGTATATTATTGGTTAGTTTATACAACGGTGATATCTAGTGTACGATCTCTGTGTGGATTTTCTTTGCCACTTTTCTAGTGTAAAGGTATTTTTTCAACCTTTTTCCGTACCCGCCTCCTGCTGGGAGGAAGCGGAGGATGGGGAGAGAGCCTTATGCTTTTCTATCCAATTCTCTACTACTCTCTCTCTCTCTCTCTATTATATATATATATATATATTGAAAATTTATGCATACATTCATTTGAAATTACAAATGCATAATTATAATTCTAAAGTTATATTCAGATTTTTATAAATTATTCCATCATGCGTATGTTACAAGCCGACATACTGCTGCCATCAATTTTGTGTATATACGAGTGTGTATATATATATATAATCACTGATGCATTCCTAGTTTAAGTGGAAGTATAAAATGTTAAACATCTTTTTACATAAAACACCATTCATATATATATATATATATATATATATATATATATATATATATATATATATATATATATTGTAAAAAGTGTAATGCCACACTGCATTCATTTTTTTGTTATACTGACGCGTTATTTTCCTTTTAATAACAGGATAATCAGGTTTTGAATTTATCGTTAAGTTATGTTGTAAAAGTTTGACGACAAATTAACGCTTGAATTACGTTTGTAACGGGAATGATAGAAAAATAACGGTTTAAAATTATGAAGTAAAACACTGATATATATATATATATATATATATATATATATATAAACTTGTACCCCTGTGGTGAATGGACGTGTTGTTTTGCTCTCTCTATTTAACACCCAAATTAGAAGGGAATAATCAACTCGGCGGTTTATTCTCTTGCACCCGAAAGTGTATAAAGTATAGTGAATCCGTGCATATAAATTATAAAGCGAAATTCATTAAAATTAAGAAAGTGCAATATAGTTTACATAATTTATCACCAATTTTAACGTATATATTCAAACGAAATACGGTTGGCATTCGAGAAAGTTTGAAACAAAGCAGGAAAAAGGTCATAAAACGAAAGGTCAGAAAACCCTCGAAATACCCTCGACCATCGAAAGGAAAGAAACAGGAATTAAAATAAATAAATAAAGAATTTGTGTGGGTATTTCTTCTTACACTAATTAAGGAATAGCATGGATATGGGTCCAAATTCTCACTTAATCTGTAAGTTGTGCAACTTAGTAACAACAGAAAGCCTAGCGATTAGATGTGATTTCTGTCAACGATTAAACGACTTTAACTGCATGAATTGGAATGAGAGGGAAATAACTCTTGTCTCGAACGCGAAACACGTCGTGGGGATCAAATTTCTATGTGACGTGTACACAGACCGTAAATTCTTTCGCGGTCTTTAAAGAAATGGAGATAGCAGACTCGATAGTAACAAAAAAGAATAAAATAATGGGGACACATGGGTCCGAAATGGTCCCAACGAAAAACAGGGTGGATGAGAGAGAAGACGAAAACGAATAACAGTATAATAACGAACAACAACTTAATAATAAATAACGACATAAACAATATAATACGGAAGGAAGACAGATGAAAGGAAAGAAATAAGTAAAAGTGGCGAAGTAGACAAACGGTCCAACAGCGAAACGATAAAAGGATAATAACTAAAAACGTAGAAAATAAGCAGCCAAAGAAAATTAATGATAATGCCAAAACTAAGAACTTGGAAAATAATAATAAAGAAAGCAGAAGCGTAGAAAATATCATATGCAAATACTACGCGAAAGGAAACTGCAGATATCGGGATGGGCAATGCATATATGCACATCCCACATTATGCAAAATGCATTACACAAGTGGATACTGCAAGTTTGATAAGAAATGCATGTTCCACCATCTTACGATCTGCAACACTTATGAAAGGTATGGGAGTTGCAAATATGAAAAAAAATGCCGATACCACCACCCTCAAAGGAACGCAACGAGGGAACAGAAAAAACGAACATCAAAGAAGAGTGGAAATTTTTTAGACGCAGCCAACACATTTCAGCTGTTAAATACTCTCAAGCAATTACAAAACCAGCTGACAAATATAATATAGAAATCCGAAAGCCGGACAGAAGGTACGACCAAAGGCACTTCATGCGTATCGGGACAACAGGTACCGACAAAGATAAAAAGAGGTAAATTCTCGGAGGACCACAAGGCAACGAAACCGGCACCCCCATTGGAAAACGAATCGGAACCACCTGTATGCGAAAAAGAAAGAGAAAAAATAAAAATAATCCTAGCCAACATACAAGGCCTCAAATCAAACCACTCCACAACAAAGTTTATACCTGAAAGGACTCATGCAAGAAGCCGGAGCAGACTTTGCATGCCTCACGGAAACTCATCTAAAGGACTGCCAGGCGAACTGTGAAAATTGAGTCCTGTATTGACAAAAAAGAAATACAAATTGACAAATATAACATCCTCCGAGCCGACAGAACAGTGAGACGTAAAGGAGGATGTGCTATTTACACACACGAAAGGCACATAGCAGAAATGGCTATAAGTACCTCAAACAACTACGTAGAATGTGTGGCAGCAAAAATTGAAAAATTAAATATGGTACTAATTGTAATGTACAGACCCCCAAACACGCCAACCTCAAAATTTTCAGATTCCATTACAGAGGTAAGAAACTTGGTAAAAGATCTACATTCCAACCCCAAATATTTTTCTCTGTGGTGATTTTAATTTCCCATTCATGAAATATAAAAGGATAGGAAAAAATATATGTATACACCAGGACAAGGGGGGCACACGAGAAGACCAGGAGCAGGTAAAAATGCTACTAGCTTTAGCTGATGAATTTATGTTAACGCAAGAAATAACAGAAAACACAAGAAAAAACAACTGCCTAGATTTGGTATTCACAAACAACAGTAATCTAATTGATAATGTGGAAATATCCCCAACTAGGATATCAGACCACAACATCATTGAAATAACAACTAATATAAAGGCAACAGGAAAGGAAAGAACACGCACAACAGAAAGAAGCAAATTCGAAATTTTTAATTTTCACTCCAAAGCTATAAACTGGGAAGATGTGACATCCAGAATGGAAGTAATAGATTGGAAAACCATTTTCGAGGCCTAGACAACGGAAGAGATGCTAATGACGTTAGAGGAGAAGACGTTAGAAATTGTGGAAAAACATGTCCAAAGATACAACAAAGAGAAAGAGAAGCAGGTTCGAAAGACAAAAGAGGGCATTGTTCCGAAAGAGAAAAAGGTGACTGCAAAATTAAGTAATTGTAAAGATAACATCAGAAAAAATTAAATGATAAACTGCAAAGTATCGATGTCGTCATACAGGAACTAATCGAGAAGCATACAGAAAAAGAAGAAGATGACGCTATAGAAGCGATAAAGGCTAACTCAAAGTACTTCTATAATTTCGCAAAAAGAAAGTCGAAAAACTATGCGACTATCGGGCCTTTAAAAAATGAGAACAGTGATTTATCTGATGATCTAACAGAAGTATCTGAAATATTAAAGCTCAGTATGAATCATCTTTCAGTATCCCAAAACTGACAAATGATATGCGATAGAAACGCGTTCTTTGAAGAAGAACCACAAGGGGAAAGTATAACGGATTTCGACTTTACGACGGAGGATATTACACAAGTCATAGGGAAACTAAAAACACACTCAGCAGCAGGACCGGATAAATGGAATGCCACACTGATCAAAAACTGCAAGAATGCAATCGCTGAGCCCCTATACTGGATATGGAGACGATCATTAACACGGGAGAAATACCGGGCATCCTGAAGAGCGCGAACATAGTCCCAATATATAAAGGAGGAGATCGATCCGAGGCCAAAACTATAGGCCAGTGTCGCTTACATTCATCTCACCAAAATATTTGAAAGAATTGTTAGACAGAAAATCTATGACTTTTTGGAAACTCAGAAAAATTCAATGATAACCAACACGGGTTTCGGTCAGGCAGATCATGCCTGTCACAACTAATGGAAACTACAACAACATTATTGATTCACTTGAAAGTAATGAAAACTATGATGTACTATACACAGACTTTGCTAAAGCGTTCGACAAGTGTGACCATGGAATCATAATACATAAACTGAAATATATGGGAACAACGGGAAAAGTAGAAATGGATATATAATTTCCTTAGTGAGCGGAGGCAAGTCGTTACAGTACAAGGAGTATCTTCATCAGAATCAGACGGTCCTCAGCTCAGTGCCACAAGGAACGTATTAGCTCCACTACTCTTCATAATCATGCTAACTGACATAGATGAGGACGTTACCAGAGACAGCACAGTAACATCCTTTGCAGATGACACAAAGATCAGTAGAAAAATACGAAACCAGAAGACATAGGATCTCTACAAACCGACATAAACAAAATTACAAGTGGACGGAAGCAACAATATGAAGTTTAACACCGAGAAATTTCAGCTATTACGGTACGGAAAAAGAGAAGACCTAAAGTCCATGGAATATTATACCCCAAATGGACAGGAAGTCAGAGAAATTCCAGAGCAAAAGATTTAGGGGTTGTAATGACAGATGATGCGAAATTTGAAACACAAAATAAGAGCAGTAAACAGAGCAAAGAGAATAACGGGTCAGATATTGAGAACTTTTAAACGAAGGGATAGGAATGTAATGATCCTCTACTGAAACCCTGATAATACCCAAACTGGAATACTGCTCGGTCCTAACTCCCCATATAAAAAAGAAGACATTAGACAGCTGGAGGGGATTCAAAGAAGTTCACAGCCAAGATCAATGGGTGCAAAGAACTAAATTACTGGGAAAGGTTGCGAGAACTAGACCTATATTCACTGGAAAGGAGAAGAGAGAGATACACCATTATTTACACTTGGAAAATAATGGAGAAACTAGTCCCTAATCTTACTCTGAATCCCATAACTCCCCAAACAACGGTGGAAAGTAGAAGCGGTAGACTGTGTCGTATTCCCAAATTGAAGGCGAGACAGGGAACATCCTTAACCCTGAAAGAAAATAGTTTTGTAGTGAGAGGACCAAAACTATTTAATCAGTTGCCCAAAGACCTAAGAAACACGAAGGGAGTTGCAGTGGAAATCTTCAAAGAAGACTTGACGCCTGGCTCAGAACAATCCCCGATGAGCCGGGCGTACCTGGCTATGTGAGGTGGAGAGCGCAAGAATCCAACTCACTACTTCACCAGGCCAACTCGAGAGGAGGGGCGACAAGCTTGACCTTCGCGAAATGAGAATCATCACGTGGAACCTTTGTAAGGTTGTAAGGTAAGGTTGTGTATATATCCTTTCAACCTTTCAAAGGTTCCGCGCGATGATTCTTCATTTCACGAAGGTCAAGCTTGTCGCTCCTCCTCTCGAGTTGGCCTGGTGAAGTAGTGAAGTGGTCCGGTAGTGGTGGTCATATATATATATATATATATATATATATATATATATATATATATATATATATATATATATGATGAATAAAACCACGAAGGAAAGGAAACACAGAGTGGTGCTCAAGCGCTTTCGTCTAATAACATCCTCAGGAACACTGAAGTAAATAAAGAGTTCAAGACTATATATAGGTTATATATATATATATAGGGTGAACCAAATGTAGGTGGACAGTAAATGATAACGTTTATTTTGAGAATGCATATTTAATTTTTTTGTATACTATAATACAAAATAAAATTTTAATAAATTTAGTTATAATATTTAATATAATATAACACAAACACCATAGTTATAATGAACACCATAGTTATAATATAATATAACACAAACCGTATTCAACCTACTGTCCACCTACTTTGGTTCACCGTGTATATATATATATATATATATATATATATATATATAATATATATATAGTAAATAAAGAAATAGAAATTGTGGGAGGAGCACACATTTGTAAGGAAAACTACCAATTTTAGCACTTTGCCCGAATTCAACACAAGCTCGGGCAAAGTGCTAAAATTGGTAGTTTTCCTTACAAATGTGTATGCTCCTCCCACAATTTGTATTTCTTTATTTACTATATATATATATATTTTTTTTTTGTAACCTATATATAGTCTTGAACTCTTTATTTACTTCAGTGTTCCTGAGGATGTCATTAGACGAAAGCGCTTGAGCACCACTCTGTGTTTCCTTTCCTTCGTAGTTTTATTCATCATAAATATTTTTCACGTGTTACTTTCGTGAAATAATTTTCATATATATATATATATATATATATATATATATACAGGGTGATTCATAAATGTGTTTCATAAATCGCCGGGTGTATTCTTGAGACAAAAGGAAAGAAGAAAGACCATATAAACATTGGTCGAGAAACCCGTAGATTTCGAGCTATAGCACGTGACAGGGAAATTAAACTCCTAAAGATGCTGTGTATCCTGACAGGTGGATAGGGCGCGGTGGTCCTATTCCGTGGCCATCTCGGTCACCAGATTTAAATCCTCTTAATTACTGCTTGTGGGCTCATTTAAAAAGCCTAGTTTATGTTACAGAAGTCCGAGGACGTGATGAATTGTGGCAACGAGTTCGAGACAATTGCGAAACGATCCGTAATACTCAAGGAATTTTTTAGTGTGTTAAACAATCAATGGTGCGACGTGCTGAGGCATGCATTCAAGAAGTAGGAAAGAATTTCGAACATTTACTTTAATGAAGCAAATGTATCACACTGTGTATTTGCATAAAATGTAAAAAATATTTAGGAGTTTCATTTTTCTGTCGCGTGCTATAGCTCGAAACCTACGGGTTTCTTGACCTATGTTTATATGGTATTTTTTCTTTAGTTTTTTCTCAAGAATACACCCTACGATTTATGAAGCACATTTATGAATCACTCTGTATGTATATATATATATATATATATACATTCAACTGCAAAGAACACGCAGTATAAATAACGTAAAGAAACGACGCTTGTATAGGAGATATTCCGCGCAAGACGAGAGAGAGAGAACGGAACTAATGAAAAAATGAGGTAACCACCTGGGAATCGAACCCGGGATCTTCCGATTGCCGGTCAGACGCGATACCATTACACAAGGTGGTTACCTCATTTTTTCATTAGTTCCGTTCTCTCTCTCTCGTCTTGCGCGGAATATCTCCTATACAAGCGTCGTTTCTTTACGATATATATATATATATATATATATATATATATATATATATATATATATATATATATATACTAGTAATACAGTACGGTTATTGTAATTCTTTACAATGCTAAATACTGAAGGGTTAACTAATATATTTTTCGAAACGGCACAAGTTAAAGCAAGAAAACTTTAAAAGCTACACACACACACACACACACACACACGTTTAACTCTCTTACGAAACCTCGACATTTTCACATTTTTAATTATGAGTGTCGACATTTAAACTAATCTAAATATCCTAATTAACTCAACCAAATCTAACCTAACCTAACCTAGCGTAACCTAACCTAACTTATCCGTTATATCTCTGTTTTAGTATTTTCTTTCGTGTCGCACTGTGGTTGGTGTATATCCGGAATATTGTCTCGGTTTCGTAATGTACCCAAGACCAGACAATCTCTCTCTCTCTCTCTCTCTTCCTCTCTCTCTCTCTCTCTCTCTCTCTCTGTATATATATATATATATATACTGAAATCTAGCTGATTCGGTTACTTTCTTTTGCGTAAATAAAATGTTTACTAAATTCTTTTCACGTCTTTGTTGATGGGTTCGATCAAAGAAACTTTCCCTCACTGACGGGTCCATTCAATCAAATTTACTGGATAGATTCCGAATTAACTGATTGGTAAACGTTGTTAATTTCATTGATATTTACATTTTTTATTAACGTAAAAAGTTATCAAAATTTTTTTTTACATTTTTTCTTTTACAGTTACATAAGTTTTATATACAAACAAGCATTACATTCTTTTTAAAGCCAAAATATTATTAATAATAATAATAATAATAATAATAATAATAATAATAATGATGATAATAATGATGATAATTTTATTTATCTATTGTTCTCTTTGTACTTGTGTGTATGTATATATATAGTTTCGGAAAAATGTTCGCCAAGAAATATAAAATTTCTAAGAAGTATTAAAATAATTACTAATTTGGTAATGACTGGGATTTATTCTTGAACCTTTCTTACTGTTAACCGAAAAAGAAAAAATATATCCAAAGAAAACCGATCATTACCATTTAGTATTTTTTTTATGCTTTCCAGAAATTTTGTTTCTAAGCGAACGGTTTTGCGAAGTTTCAAGGAACATTCAAAGGATGTAACAAAAAATATGTAAAAGTGGTCATCCTTCCACACAATAAAAATTGTTGGTAGATAAATGGGTACCCTGGGTAGCCTAGTGGGTAAGACGCTGGGCTGCTGATCGAGAGGTCGTGAGATCGAGTTTGGACGAGGACTTTGTAATTTCTGACCGCCCGTGGTGGGGCGTTGTTCGGATTCTACGTTAAACTGTAGGTCTGAGGTGGAGTGACACCTTGACCTTCGTCATAATGAACAATTCGGGCGGAAGCAACCAAGCTTAACCAAGATTAAATATTTTTTACTTTGATTACAAAAAAAAAAAAAAAAAAATATCACTCAAAATAAACTTTCAATGTAAATGAAAAAACTTCTTTGTGAGAATAATTTACGGGAAATTTCCTTCTTTTGAGTATCAAATCTTTCTCCGGATGATTGAATAAACTTCTTTTAACAAAAACATAACTTCTTGGATAGAAGATAGGGTCTTCAAAATTTATTATGACTGAAATGACAAAAGAGAAGATAATACAGGTTTTGCAAATAAGATAGGGAAAAATATATACTAAATTAACAAAGTACCACCATTTTCGACAAAATTGTGATGAATTTCGACAGCGAAGCATAACAGTGAGGCAGTGAGGCACATCAATCCACTTTCTGACGTGTCGTCAAGTTTAAAACACAGTCGCTTAGGAATGAACAATGATCTTTTTTTTTAAATTGACAATTTTACGTAATGACCGTCGGTTTTCATATCCATTTTGACAAACTTAAAAATTAACTCGTAAGAGGTATATATATATATAAATATAGATATTATATAGATATATATATATTATATATAGATATATATATATATATAGATATATATATATATACAGGGTGCCCATAAGTCCCAATTGGTTATAATTAAAGCGAAAATGCCAAAAATTAAACAAATTAAAACTTTATTATAAGTTCAGAAATATTTATTAATTATTCAAAAGTGGAAAATATAAGAATCTCGACAAATATATTTCCTCAGTAATCGATTACGTCAGTGTGAGCTCCGCTAAATGGATTTTCGCTTAATTATAAACGATTGGGACTTATGGACCAACCCTGTATAAAAGAGATAGGGAGAGAGAGAGACGAGAGAGAGAGAGTTTGCTTGACGTTATTAGGCATTCTTTCGAGACTAACGACATTTGATCGACAAGTTATTGTAGGTTAGATTACTTTAGGTTAGGTTAGGTTACGCTAGGTTAGGTTGGCTTAACCTATGATAACTTAACCTAACTTAAATTAATCTGACCCAGAATATATTTGTCGAGAGAATGTCAAGTCAATCAGATGTCGGTTGTAATCCCGCAAGCAACTTGATATAAAATCACTCGAACATTTAAATTCATGTGCTGCTGTGTATGTACAGTATGTACGTAATGTGTGTGTGTGTGTGTGTGTGTGTGTAGGTACAGTATGTATGACTTTTGTCTAACTTCTTTCAAAACGGTAAAGGTCAAATGACGGAGAGGACCTACAGCTTTATGTGAGCTGAGCTATTTACGGCTCACTATATTATCTGACAGGCCCCATCTAACTACTGAACAGATCGAACATTGCTTCACCTCGCTGATCTAACGGAAAGCGGTGATGCGAAGTAACCACTACGTGGGCACTACATATAACCTTTCGGAATAACATATATATATATATATATATATATAATATATATATATATATATAACTTATCCAATTACGCAAGATTTTCCTTAATCCAAAGTATTATTATTATTATTATATTATGAAAACTTTATCCGCATTTAGGGAAAATATAAGAACCTCCCCCTCCCCCTCCCCTTCTACCCCGAAAAAGCAAGAAAATACATAAGATTTATATGAGGCGTTTTTTTACCGTAGAATTTAGAGGTTTTCGCTCTGATGGAAAAATGTTTTTCTTAAGAACGAGAAATATAGAAACAGTTTTATAAGTGCAGGAAACTTTTATTTACATCAGCGCTCGTCGTATGTGTGTGTGTGTGTGTGTGTGTGTGTGTGTGTGTGTGTTCTTGGTTATCTTACGTGTTGGCGACAAGAAAGTGTCACTCGAAAGTGAGTGTAGCTATGTTAGTGGTGTCAGCATAGTTTCATTTATTCTTTTTTTAATTTAAAGTCCCTAAATATTAGGAAAAATGGATAGAAATATAATGAAAGTTAGGTTAGGTCTCGCTAGGTTAGGTTAGGTCTCGCTAGGTTAGGTTATGGGAAGTTAAGTCAGTTTTGTTTCGTTAAGAAGTTGACTATTTAAGTCATCTAAAACCAACATTGGCGTGTGTGTCTGTATGTATGTATGTATGTATGTATGTGTGTGTGTGTGTACGAGCACACGCGCGTGTTTTTAAGAATATTGGTGAGCAGAGTATTTATGACCTGCTGGTTTGTTTTAATGGCTTCACCACTTATTAGTTTGTTATTTGGAAAATATCTGGCTCAAAGCTCAAGGCCACACATTTATTTTTGCAGTATTTTTGTTACTAACGGAAACCAATCATCGATGTTTACAAGGATTCTCTTCCCCTTATAGGATTCGAACCACCCATCTCTTGAATAGGTGAGGTCGTTAGCCACTACACTACGACGGGGTAAAAGTTAACCCAACCTGTTGTACATTTAGGCCAAAGCTACACGAGCTATTTTGTCGCTGTATTTTGTAAGTTGTAACGACAAATCGCAAAGAATAGGTACTGTTGTTTCCTATGGGTCAAGTAAAACGGCAGACAATCCCTGCGACACTTATTCTTTGTTGCATCCGGCTGCGTTGCATTGTTCCAAGTGCGGTAGGCTACACGAACGACTTTGTCACAGCGTTACTGCCACGTGACACTATAAACGAAGAAATCGCAGCGACTTATTGTAGCTCATGTAGTTTGCAACAGCCACTACGATTGTGTCGCTGCGACACTTTGCAACTCTGACGCAGCAACAAAGTCGCTCGTGTAGCCTTGGCTTAAACAACTGAGGAAAACCATAACGCTTTCACATCCAGAGACATGTTACACGTTAACCCTCTCGCACTCGAGGTAATTACTAGCATTTCATTCAAGTTGTCTGGTGCATTATGCAAAATCGTTCGTGTTCATGCGTGATATTCCATGTATGGGATCCCAGCGTTGCACCAGATAATCTGAATGAAATACTGGTCATTACCTCGAGAAGTCGCTCTAGAAATTCTTTAAAAACTTCAAATTACTGAAGAGGAAGGAAGGAATATAAAAATAACACTTACTGTAAGAGTAGTTAAGGAGAAGCATAAGCAAGTCAGGTTCTAATGTAATTGTAATAATAAATAATAATTATATAAAATGTGGCTGTAAATTTAAGTTATTTTAGAAATTTCAATGAAAGATGAATATATTATCATAATGTTTTATAAAAAGTAAATAAAAGAAGATATAATTCGATTAATTATTAACAAGAATGAAGACAGATAAAAAAAATTATCATAACGGCTCGAACGCCAAAATACAATACATAAATGAATTGAAATACATGTTGAATAGGTATGAACAACAAAGAATCGTAGTCGATCTGCATATGGACCTTTTATCTACAACTGTCACCTTCGATCATCATTATACTCTTTCATTTGACTCTATATTTAACTGTTATTATATATTTTCTTTCTTCTTTCATCGCTGAATCGTTGAATAACCACATTCACTCTCTCTCGTCCAACGAAGTCAGCCGTAAGAACAAGATCTCTCGCTTTCCTCCGCTTTCACGAAGACGCCACTTATCGAGATGCCTTTCCTTGTTGACTAGGACAAGTCTTCTCTTTGAGTTCAACTTTCTCGCCGACTGAAACTTATCTTTTTCGAAGTTCAAGTGAACGCTAGCTAACTCAAATGATCCTCATCGCATCCATTTTCTAAGCTTCATCGCTCCTTCGAGATAACTTCTCTCGTTGATTCATAGACTCTCTGGCAGACACTAACGAAAGCTCGTGTTTCCAAATAACACTTGAAACCCATCTTTATAGGCTCGTGTTTCCAAGTAACACTTGAAGTCCGTTCCATCAAAGCTGAAGTTCCACCTCTCATCATCTTTTTCACTCTTCAACAAGAAGCTTCAGTCGTTATTCTCTACTTTGTTACTTTGTACAACCTTCTTGTATCATTGTTATCCTATTTGTTAATAGAAAGGTTATCCAAATCATAGTTCCCTTGTCCTTGCACATGATATTATAAAGTGGTGACCCCAGAGCGACCTCTCAACATGTCACTTTAAAAGAGAGAATTGTCGCAAACAGTATTTTGACGCAATAGTACAGAGGTGCAAATCGAGGCGAGAGAATCGGAACCGTGTCACACAACTAGCGATCCAACATGCATCACCCAGCAAGCTCCACTCGCAACGTCTCTTTGCAACCAGCGAAGACGAATTACACCATCAGCAATGAATTTGCTGTAATCCATGTCGGTAAGAATTCGCTCACGACTCTCCACGACTAGCTCGCTGAAGAGGAACTACTTGTGGCGGCATTCTCAAACTACTTCTTTGCCCGCGAAAGAAAGCCGCCCCTAAATACAAAAAACTAAAATTCTCCTTCGCCACCGATAAATATTTCGAGCAAGGGGAGAATCTTTGACTGCCTGAAAAGTTTTTCCAGAAATCATCGAGAAATACGGACAATAAACTAGTCCCTTAAACTGTTTGTATGGACATTCACAGTTCTACCGTCATTGGCTAACCTCACTTATTCTGTTTAATGACCCTTGACCGCCACTCTGATCGCGAGATTAGCGCCATGGTTTGAGATCTGGCTACCAGCGATGAGCACAGATTCTTTCAAACACAGGGGTTGGCAGGCCGTGGTGGCTACAACTTCAGGTAATTGGATCGCCTGGCTGCGATACTAGCTACGACCCTTACCTGTATCTTGCGTCATAGCGAATGCTATGACTCTTTCGGTTTCTTCGGCAGGTAAATATTAAATACTCAAATTAGGACTTAATGATATGTGATATTCAAGTTGCATAATCTAATTACAGTATTTAATGTTATTCACCCTGCTTATGAACAGGACTTTTAGATTCAAATAGGCTGTTAGATATCATTAATGTTAATATGTCATTTCGGTTTTATTAACTTGAACTCCATTGATAAGGCTGTTTTTTTTTGGTAGGGGCTGTTCAACCTCCTCCGCAACATCTAAGGTCATATGACGGGGAGGATGTACAGTTTTACGTGGTATTCGAACCACGGTTAACTACATATCCGGATGCAGAGAACGGTCTCCCATTAATTACTCTCTTGACCTAATGTCGCTTAACTTCGCTGATTGACGGGAAGTGGTGCTACGCCATTGGCTACGACGTAGCTCAGTTGATAGACGGATCTCTAAATATTCATTTGCTAATATTGAAAAGTAAACTTTCACCAACCATCTTTAAATTATATTTGTTAATAACTTAATATTTTTATATTAAGTTTCCTTCTAATTAACGTTCGGCCTTAGCTTATATTAAAAAATTCTACGTATTACTAATTTACTTAAGCCGCTTTTTTTTGTTAATGATCTAATGGATAATATTTTTCTGATTTTAAATGCCTTCAGGGACACATTTTAAATAAACGTAGAAAAATATTTGTATATTTAATTTAAAAGAAAAAGATACGGGTGTCCACAAAGTCCTGTTCCGGTTTTAAAATTTTATTACAACAAAACCAAAAGAGATAGAATAATGCAGTTTTTTGCATTTTGTTGCTTAAGATTGAAGTTTTTTTCTTGATTTACAGGTTGTAATCTGAATGGCAAGTTGCTATTGATAGAAGCTTGAATGAAAATGGCGCCTACACAGGAGAAAGCTCAATGTGTAATATGGTTTGTAAAGCTTGGACTATTTGCACAGTGTTTATATATATATATATAATAATAATATATATATTATATATAGATATATATATATATATAATTCGAAATCATAAGTTATGGGTATGAACCCTTTCGCTGAATAATGTGGTGAAATATTTCTTGAATACTTAACCTAAACACTTGGTATTAACAGAGAAAAGATGAGGGGAAAAAATTATTTTTCGTATTCGACATTTTGTAGTAGTATTATTGCAGGATTATTCAAAGATAAGAAACTTGAGAGGTTTTACCTCTCTATACCGAAGCTGATAATTTAAACTTTTGAAGACGGCAAAGCGTAGAAATAACTTTACATCTGGAACAAGGTAACTTATTGTTCGCAACAATGTATTTCCCAAATTTGGGTCAGAATACAGGGTGTTTCAAAAGTCCTGAATCATAGGAAATATTTTTAATGTGTAATTTTATTTATAATGTCATAATGTTATAATTTTCAGACCAACAAAGACCCTAGGATCCACTCATGACTGGTCTATCTAACTGCGTTCGTAATTGTGTATTGTACATGTCCTCCGTGGTGGCGGAGGGGACCTACAATTTTACGGGGTTCCGAACCACAAGAACATAAGACAATTTAAAACTAATTAATTATCAATTAAAAAACTAAAGATAGAATCTCTCGATCTAGAGCAGTGGTCGGGGAACAGGGGTAAATTACCCCAAATGGGGTAAATTTAAAAATTTTCGGGGTAATGCGTGCGGTATGAGAGACACTTCCCTCAGAGCCTCAGTCGTATGTATGGTATCATGAAACGAAGAGGTGCTTTTAGTGCTTGACACTTTGTGCTGATATTTTTTTTGTATATTTTTATTTATTTTGTACATAAATGTGGCGTTATTCTAAATTTTGGAATATACGAATTTACGTCCTGATTTTGATGTTGTATCAAAAATGAAACGGCATCATTTTTCCAAAACCTGAAGTGGAGATGTTTTGAATGAAACTCTTCAGTTCTTCAATCCTTTTACTAATTTTGTTTGTGTGCTATTCTTATGCCAGCATGTGTGGCTTTTTTTATTTCTCTATAATAATGGATCCAATAAACATTTTTTTTAATTTGAATTTTTTGTATACCATATGCAACAATTTTAAGAGCAATTGGCTTGTTTTTGTTTACTTTGAAGTCTGGGGGGTAATTTCATTTTACTCAAATAGATTTTTGGGTAATACCCAAAAAAGTTCCCCGACCCATGATCTAGAGGATCAAGTCATAATAGACTACTATCCACAAATATGTTACACTCATATCTATTTATAACCGACATGCAAATATATCAGATCCAAAGAATCTAGTCAATTTCATTACGGTATCCATCACTACCAGTACTTTGCCAACCAAAAATAAGTCACGGTCCATATCAATTGCGGACCAAGTCACAATTTACAACCATATACATCAGTACCATATATACACTTAGGAGGAAAAGTGTAGTTGTGGCTGTAAAGACTGTACAGTAATGTAGAAATGTGTGTGCACCATTTTGGGTCTCCCATTTAAAGGTGTTGTGGGCAAGTGAAGATCATGAGTTTTTCAATACCTCACAGTACTATGGGGGGGCACCGCTCGGCAGAGGAACTCTTTAAATGGGGTGTGTAAGGACAGAGAGTATCCCTAACCCAAGATGCTGCCTCCCTATATCCCACAACACTTGTGTTGAGCTGTGGGATCTATGACCACAAAGCTTAATTTTACTACCTTAAACTATACCCACTCTATCAACATATGCGTCTAATCGATTTTAAACATGTTTATAGAGTGCTACTAATTACTTCTACGGCAAACTATTCCAACTATTTACTATTCTGTGCGTAAAAAAGTTTTTGCCAACTGTTGTCTCGAACCTTCTACTTGTCAACTTACACCCGTTATTTCTAGTCCTATTATATTGACTAGTCAATTTCATTACGGTATCCATCACTACCAGTACTTTGCCAACCAAAAATAAGTCACGGTCCATATCAATTGCGGACCAAGTCACAATTTACAACCATATACATCATTACCATATATACACTTAGGAGGAAAAGTGTAGGTGTGGCTGTAAAGACTGTACAGTAATGTAGAAATGTGTGTGCACCCATTTTGGGTCTCCCATTTAAAGGTGTTTGTGGGGCAAGTGAAGATCATGAGTTTTTCAATACCTCACAGTACTATGGGGGGGGCACCGCTCGGCAGAGGAATCTCTTTAAATGGGGTGTGTAAGGACAGAGAGTATCCCCTAACCCAAGATGCTGCCTCCCTATATCCCACAACACTTGTGTTGAGCTGTGGGATCTATCACCACAAAGCCTTAATTTTACTACCTTAAACTATACCCACTCTATCAACATATGCGTCTAATCGATTTTTAAACATGTTTATAGACGTGCTACTAATTACTTCTACCGGCAAACTATTCCAACTATTTACTATTCTGTGCGTAAAAAAGTTTTTGCCAACTGTTGTCTCGAACCTTCTACTTGTCAACTTACACCCGTTATTTCTAGTCCTATTATATTAAGATATTTCGAAAAAGCTATCTCTATCTACGTTATCGAACCCATTCATAATTTTGAAAACCTGGATTAGATCACCCCTTAGCATCCGAGTCTCGAGTGTAGTCAATTTTAACTCCTTAAGCCTATCCTCGTACGACTTTGACCTAAGCGACGGAATCATCTTAGTTGCTCGTCTTTGAACTCTTTCGATTTTGTCTATATCTTTGCGCATATGCGGATTCCAAAATTGGATCGCGTACTCCAAATGGGGTCTAACTAATGATTTATAAAGAGGAACTACAATATCGCGCGATTTGTATTCAAAATTCCGAGCTATAAAACCTAACACTTTGTTCGCCATATTGACTGCTGCTGTATTTTGTTCCACTACTTTTAAATCACCAGTGACTATAACTCCTAAATCTTTTTCCTGCTCTACGCTTGTTAACTCTTTCCCTGACATACTATACGAAAAATTACCGTTACGCGAACCTATATGCAAAATTTTGCACTTATCGACGTTAAATCTCATTTGCCATGTGACTGACCAATCAACGATTTTATTCAGATCTTCCTGGATTTTACCTCTATCTTCGTCATTAATCGCCCTACCACCCAGCTTCGTGTCATCCGAAAACTTTGAAACTGTACTGACTAGGCCGACATCTAAATCGTTAATATATATAAGAAAAAACAAGGGGCCCAATACAGAACCCTGAGGAACGCCACTCGCTACATTAGCCCAACACGACTCCTCTCCATCAACGACCACCCTCTGTTTCCTACCTCGCAACCACTCTTCTATCCAATTTATTACTACACCCCTGATTCCATGAGCCTTAGTTTTTTCAATGAGTCTTTTGTGCGGCACGGTGTCAAACGCTTTTTGAAAATCTAAATACACTACATCAACCGCCCGATGTCTATCGTAAACGTCAACCACGCTTTGAAAAAATTCTAAAAGATTAGTTAAGCAAGATTTGTTTCGCCTAAAACAATTATGGCCTGAACAGCTGTTTGGGTAATGAAATTTGCCCTGAGCCTTCATTTATGTAATTTAACTGTCTTCAGAATCGTTGTTCAGGTAGGTCTAAATAGTCATTCAGGAGGTTATATCACTGCTCAGGTGGACACCCTTTCAGAGAGTGGGTGCATGGGGATGGGGGCAACTGGATTGTATAAATGATTTTTAAAATATATCTTAATGATTTTCTTTGGTAATGTGTGATATGGCTTTTGCCTTACTGTGTTGTCAAATATTCATATCAATATTCACGTTCATATATTCATATTCCCGTTCGTATATTCATATTTACGTTCATATATTCTTAGTCATGTCATATTCGTATTCATATTAATATATTCATTTTTATATTTATACTTATATATTCATATTTATGGTTATATATCTATTTGCAGCAAACACGAATCGTGTCACTTTATTAAGAATTTAATACAGGAACTAATTTTCCATTTTAAATTAGTGAAATAAACAAAAAATGGAAAGAAATTGCTATATTATAACCGAATCTACCCGAACTTTAAACCACAAGATAAACGACACTCAAAATCTACCCAAACTTTAAACCACAACGAGGGAAGCGACACTCAAATCCAATAATCACTTCACCAAACAACGCTCTTCCTATAGCAAAAATATGCCAAACTTTAAAATACAAAAATGGTATAGAAGCGGAAGTTATACGAGAAAATGGTGGTTCGACGAGGAAGCAACACTCCATAAAAAAGAATAGACAATAATAAAAAAAGGATGAAAGATGTTATAAGAAGTAAGAAGAAAAGAGAAAAATAAAGAAAAAAAAAATCTATTTCTTAGAGTAATAAAGAGTGCCAATCACCTGGCAAACAATTCTCTTGAGAAATGAGCAGATAACGTCTCGGAAAAATGTCTTTATGAAGAGATAAAAGCAGCTTTTATTACCGTGAATAAAAAGGCCAGAAATTGAGATACATAGTCAGCTGTTAATATGAAAAGTCAAAGCTCCTTACAGACTATTCCCTCCCTTTGTTTTTATATACATATATACTATATACTCGTGTGTGTGTGTGTGTGTGTGTGTATATGTATATATATATATATATATATATATATATATATATTATATATATATATATATATATATATTATATATATATATATATATATATATATTTGTGTGTGTGTGTGTGTGTGTGTGTGGTGTGTGTGTGTGCATTATCAATGTAACCTAATCGTTTTCGTTACTATTTTGGGTTGCATTTCTTTCAGAACACCCTGTGTATATATACATATATATATATATATATATATATATATATATATATATATATATATATATATATATTTTTTTATTTTTTTTTTTTTGTTTCCTATGTCCCAAACTTTAGAAACAAAGTAGAAACACATTGGAATGAAAGAACAGGTAGCTTCTGTACTGTCCCAGCTGCGGTGGGACAAGGTGTCCCATGAAAACAAAGATGGAAAATATTCTCAGAATACGATGCGCAAAAATCTTTAACGTGCTGGCGGAAGAACTGAGGAACCTCCAGCATACCAACCGGGACAATTTTAAGGTCCAACTGAACAGGTTCTTGTGCCAAGTGCCTGACCAGCCATGCGTAGCTGGCTGTGAGGGTAAGATGAGAGAAGAAGTCAACTCTTTCAGAGGAGTCCACCAAAGTTCGATTCTGAACCGTAGTTCAACGACACCTCAATTAAGTTAGTACCTCAAGGAAATAATAATAATAACAATAATATATGATATATATATATATATATATATATAATATATATATTATATATATATATATATATAATATATATATATATATATATGAAAATTATTTCACGAAAGTAACGTGAAAAATATTTATGATGAATAAAACCACGAAGGAAAGGAAACACAAAATGGTGCTCAAGCGCTTTCGTCTTATATATATATATATCTATACCTTATGAACCTTATGAACCTTATGTTGTTTCGTGTGTTGGTCTCTCTTCACACGGAGGTCAAGCTGGTGGCCCCGCCTCTAGGTCTGGCCTGGTGGAGGAGCGAGTTACTTTCTTGCGCTCTCCACCGTACATAGCCAGGCACGCCCGGCTCATCTGGTACTGTCCTGAGCCAGGCATCCAGTCTTTTCTTGAAGACTTCAACTTTGACCCCCGTTACGTTTCTGAGGTCCTTAGGAAGCTGGTTGAAAAGTCTTGGCCCCCTGACAACCAAGCTATTTTCCTTCAGGGTTGAGGAGGTCCCTTTTCGTGCTTTTAATTTGGGAACACTACACATTCTGCCTTTCCTATTTTCCAGTGTTGTTTGAATGGTAATTGGGTTTAGTTTTAGGTTTGGTACCAGTTTTTCGATCATTTTCCATATGTAGATTATGATGTACCTCTCTCTTCTTCTTTCCAGTGAGTACAGATTTAGTTTACGTAGTCTTTCCAGTAGTTGAGTTCTTTGCAGCCATCAATCTTGGCTGTGAAATGCCTTTGCGTTTCTTCTAGTTTATTAGTTTCTTCCTTTTTATATGGGGACGTCAAAACTGAGCAGTATTCAAGTTTTGGTATAATCAGTGTTTTTAGCAGGGGAATCATTACTGTCCTGTCCCTTCTCTTGAACGTTCTTAGAACCTGTCCGGCGACTCTTTTTGCTTTATTTATCGCTATCTGATTTTGTGTTTCGAATTTCGCATCATCTGTCATTATTATCCTGAGATCAATCGCTTTCATGCTTCTCTGAATTTCCTGTCTATCTGGAGCATAATATGCAGTCTGTTTAAGTTCTTCTTTTCTACCATATCTCGAGAGTTGAAATTTCTCGGCGTTGAATGACATGTTGTTGTCTTCTGACCATTTGTATATTTTGTTCGTGTCCCTCTGCAAGGCCTCCACGTCATGTACATCGCTGATTTTTTGCTGATCTTTGTATCGTCTGCAAAGGATGTTACTATACTATTGCTGTTTACTCCGCTGTCTATGTCTGTTAGCATGATAATGAACAGGAGTGGGGCCAGTACTGTCCCTTGTGGTACTGAGCTGCGTACTTCCGATTCTGATGATGATATACCTTGAATTTTGACGACCTGCAGACGATCACTAAGGAAGTTGTAGATCCATTTTCCCACTTTGCCTGTTATTCCCATGTCTTTAATTTTATGTCCTATTATACCATGGTCACATTTATCGAAGCTTTAGCAAAATCTGTGTATATAACATCGTAGTTGTCATTGCCTTCCAATGCATCTAGGATATTGTTGTAGTGCTCTATTAGTTGTGATAGGCATGATCTACCTGATCGGAATCCATGCTGATTTTCGTTGAATCTTTCCCGTGTCTCCAGGAAATCATAAATTTTCTCTCTAACTATTCTTTCAAATACTTTGGTGAGGTGGACGTCAATGACACTGGTCTATAGTTCTTTGCTTGAGATCTGTCCCCTCCTTTATATATATAGGGACAATGTTTGCTCTTTTCAAGATGCTCGGTATTTCCCCAGTGTCTAGGGATCTTCTCCATATCCAGTATAAAGGTGTAGCTATTTCATTTTTACAGTTTTTAATCAATAATGCGTTCCAATTGTCCGGACCTGCAGCTGAATGTAGTTTCATTTGTTATATATATATACAGTGCCCGCGAAAAGTATCCGATCACTCAAGAAAATACAATATTTTCCCTTGATATTCAGAGACACGTAATTCACTTTCTATTTGTTCTAGCGACATCTGGTAACTTTGAGGTTGCTCGCTGATATGAGAGCTATCCAACGCATTCTCAAATTAGTGTTCTGGTAGCCTTCGTTGCGGGTGGCTGTGTCTCAAATTTGTCAGATTTCACTGTTTGTGTAAATTTCTTGATATTTTTTTTTTTTTTACAGAAAGTGGTGTAAATAAAATCTATATATAATGTGTGCTAAAAAACAACTTAAGAGTGATTGTCGAGGTGCTATTGTTGCTTTGCATGCATGTGGGAAATCACAGAGACAGATAGCTAAGGAATTAAACATATCCCAAAGTACCGTTAATTTATGGGTTTCACGGGCTAAGAACAATGGTGGCCTAACCACGCCAGTCCCTAAAAAACGATCTGGCAGACCGAGAAAAACAAATTCGCGAACAGACAAACTTATGAAACGTTTAGTATTGAAAAACCCAACAATAACTGCGAAAGAAATAAAATTTAATATGAATAATTTGTTATCTGGTGTTTCTGAACGAATTATCCAGGAGCGGCTCCAAAAAGAACTCGGATTACCATCTCGCCATGCTGCTAAGAAACCGTTCATTAATGAAAAAATGCGTAAAAAACGTGTCGCATTTTGTAAAAAATACATTCATTGGACTGTTGATGACTGGAAGAAGGTTTATTTAGCGATGAGTCGACATTTTTGACATTCAGAAGTTGTCCAAAAAAGGTTCGCCGGCCTATTGGCTCAAATAGGATGGACCCTAAATACACCCTAAAGACAATGAAACACCCTCCAAGTGTGATGGTTTGGGGTTGTTTCGGTTACTATGGGCGTGGAAACTTATATTTTCTTCCGAAGAACACAACTATGAATGGTGCACGGTATTTAGCAATGCTACAGGATAAACTTCCAATGGCAATGGCAATCCAAAGGACAAAAACATACATGCATGATGGTGCACCATGTCACAGGGCCAAAATAGTGACAAAATGGATTACTGACAATAAATTTGATATTTTGGATTGGCCTGGTAATAGTCCAGATCTCAATCCGATAGAAAATCTGTGGCTAATAATAAAAAATAAGGTTGAATGCCACGACACTGGCTCAGTCGAAAAATTACAAGAGGCCATCAAAAAGGTATGGTGCAAGGAAATATCAGTGGAAGTTTGTCAAAACTTGATTAAATCCATGCCAAAACGTCTAGAACAAGTCATCCAAACCAAAGGACAGATGACAAAATACTAATATAAGGTTAGTATACATTTAAACATTGTTTTTTATGTAAAAAATACAAATTTCAAGGGTGATCGGATACTTTTCGCGGGCACTGTATATATATATATATATATATATATATATATATATATATATATATATATATGCAATAAACGGAGAAGTAAAAATTAAAAATTAAAGGATTATCAGAGCGGCATACAGATTTGTAAGGAAAAAATATCGATTTTTAGCACAAGATCAAATTAATTATAAAAATACAAATTTATACTGGAAATCTGCCCGGGTTTTAACACTCTGCCTTTTATGGTTAAGTTTCGATGTATGTAAAAATAAAATGAAAATTAAAAGTTAATAAAGTAGCATACAAGTTTACCAAAGATTTAGCGTTCTACCCTTCTTATCTAAATCTGTTTTGAAGGAATTCAAAACAACAGGATCGAGTTGAAAAAGACCTTTGCTTATGTTAAAGTTATTTGAAAGTTGGATAATGGCGCTTGAGCACCATTTTGTGTTTCCTTTCCTTCGTGGTTTTATTCATATATATATATATATATATATATATATATATATATATATATATATATATATATATAACAATGAAAACAGGAGCAGTAACTACTTTATTTCGAAATATAACATCTTATGATGGAATAATAGTAATCCCCTGAGGAGTGCCAGAAACTGGCACAGCGCACAGGCCAGACAAATGTGGTCCTTTGCACTAACGTCTGGATTATTATTATTACCAGCACCATCTGCCTGGAGTCGAACCCCGACTTTAATGTCTTCACTTCGCTTATAGGAAAAGGGTGTTTGATGCCCACTGAGCTCCGGCCGCAACGCTGGCTTATGACGATATAGTTCATGATTTTCCAGGTACCCTTAAGAAGTCTGGAAAAGTAAGCGAAGTTCCGCAAATGATGATAAAGGGAGAAAATTTCCATAGAGTTTTAGCATTCAATTAATTTTTTTTTCGATAAAACCTTAAATTTATATAAAAATATATTTATATAAAAATTATTTAAAAAATAAAAATAGTGAAATAAAAACTGACAAAACATATTTTCAGGACAGAAAATGAAAATTCTGCTGAAAGAAACCTGAAATAAAACAGGTATAAAATAAATAGGTATAAAAAATAAGAAAAACAGAACAAAAAATTTTTAAGATTAAAAAATCTGGGGTTTTTTTTTTCGGTTCAGAGAAAATTAAAAAAAATATATATTTCGACTTCAAAAATAATTTCGTGGTTAAAAAATAAGGAAAAGAATTAATAAAAACGTCTTAAACCAGCGAGAAAATGACGTTCAGTAAACGTCATAACCGTTTTTGACGTTTTCTAAACATTTTTTACGTTTTCTAAACGTTTTTTGACGTCTCCTAAACGTTTTCTGACGTTTTCTAAACGTTTTTACGTTTTCTAAACGTTTGTTTACATTTTCTAAACATTTTTGACGTTTTTTAAACGTTTATGATACTTACAAAACGTCCCATTTCTTGCTGGAAAACAAACGCCTTATTCCACAATAGTAATAATAATGAATAAGAAGGACCAGAAAATGGCACAGTATTTACAGTAGATTAACTAATGTGGTCCTTTACGCTAACTCCTGGATTATTATTACCAAAACCCTCAGGAGTCGAACCCCGTACCTCAGCGTCTTTATTTCGCTTTCAGAGAAACGGTGCTACTCACTGAACTTGGAGAACTGTCATTCTACGACACTGCTACCTTTCTCTTTCGTAGCCAGCACCTGTAGTAGTTCGGAGGGTATAACGCCGTTTCCCTATAAGCAGAATGAAGACACTTATAGGTGGGGAATTCGACTGCCGATGGCGCTGGTTAATTATAATCGGGACTCATTTGTCTGGACTGAGCGCTGTGCCAGTTTCTGACCTCTTTACTGATTATTTTATTAGTCTCTTTCGTAACTTAAAACTAATTTCCGGTTAAACGCGAGAAAAAAAAAAAAAAAAAAAAAAAAAATATTATATATATATATATATATATATAATGACAATAATTAAATTTAATGTCGGCCAAATACATGCAAATGTCTGCAAATGTCTGTAAATGTCTTTTAATTTAAATATTTGTAAGGCGTAATAATTTCTATTAAAGGATTTTTGTGCGTCTAAAATGAAAAAGAAAAAAAAATTACTGACAAAAGTTACATATTTTTACAGTATTTTTGGAAGGCAGCTCAAATCGTTGAATCTTTTGGGGCCTAATTTCATGCAAATATTTTTGGCCTTTAGTTTGCTATAAATTTTCTTCGGTCATGTGACAGGAGCCAAGGTTACGGACCTTCTCGTACTCCGCCATGAAGGGTATAAAAGTAAGATATTTGAGGTCTTACACTTGGGGTACGGTCCCTTCAAAAAAAATAGTTACAAAACATTGCTGGTGGCTACATGAAAAGAAATAGGTTCCAGTAGACATTAATTGGCCTTTGTATGGATTATTATTAGAACATTTTACTGGGGTTAACCATATATTGGTTTCTAAGAAGAGGAGTCATCTAATATTGGCTGGGAAAGAGTTTGAACAAAGGACACGAAAATGTTCATTGTTTATTCTGTTAAACACTCCTTGATGAAGCGATGCATTGAAATCAGAGTTACATAAACTAAATCAGCTCAACTGCATAAATTTTAGTATAACTTTGAATAATAATAATAATAATAATAATAATAATAATAATATTAAAGTTAACTTTGTATTATTATTAATATTATTATATTATTATTATTATTATTATTATTATTTTTATTATTATTATTATAAACATGGCAAAATAATGTTTTTAATAAGAATGTATTAAAAAACGCACAAACAAATAAACAAAGAGGAAAAGAAAATCGAAAATAAAAACCCAGAATAAAAATCAGAGACTATTTCGTCGTAGACAGGCTTCGAAACCCATTCGAAGATACAGAATAACTGTAAAGTAATTGAATGAAATAAAGAGAATCCCGAAGTAGGCAATCATTTTCAAACTTCCTCACGAGAATCAAGAATATAAAATGTTTTCAGCTTCGTGAAAAGGAAAACGACATTCAAAGGAATATTTGACCTCCTTTACAAAACATTAAGCTAATGGTGTAGAATGGATAAGCGAAAAATTACTGAAAGCTTTGATAAATGGTTTAATTCATGACTGAAGTTGGCTAAACCTTGTAATGGGAAGAAGTATGGCGTAATACAGGGTGTACATAAAGTCAGGATCTATTTTTGTGAAGCACTTGGAAATTATATGTAATTCAATCATAAAATGATAAAGTGGTAACATTTATTAAATAATTAAGAGTAGGATTCGACGTGACGCCCATCAGTATCCCTGCACAGCTCAAATCGTTCCGCAGCATTTCTAAACACATTCTGGGGCATTTGCGGGGTTATGTTATCTGCAGCAGTTCGTATACGTGTACGTAAGTTTTCAAGACTCGTAATCTTCGTCTGATAGACGTGCGATTTGATAAAGCCCCATGCAAAGAAATCTAAAGGGGTTAAATCTGGTGATCTCGCTGGCCAAGGTCTGTTGCTTCCGCGTCCGATCCAGCGATTTGGAAAACGTTCATTTAGATAATCCTGAACAATTTTGGCATAGTGACAAGGAGCACCATCATGTTGATAGACGACGGTACTAACAATCCTATCCCCGTCGTCTATCAACATGATGGTGCTCCTTGTCACTATGCCAAAATTGTTCAGGATTATCTAAATGGACGTTTTCCAAATCGCTGGATCGGACGCGGAAGCAACAGACGTTGGCCAGCGAGATCACCAGATTTAACCCCTTTAGAGTTCTTGCATGGGGCTTTATCAAATCGCACGTCTATCAGACGAAGATTACGAGCCTTGAAAACTTACGTACACGTATACGAACTGCTGCAGATAACATAACCCCGCAAATGCTCCAGAATGTGTTTAGAAATGCTGCGGAACGATTTGAGCTGTGCAGGGGTACGGATGGGCGTCACGTCGAATCCTACTCTTAATTATTTAATAAATGTTACCACTTTATCATTTTATGATTGAATTCCATATAATTTCCAAGTGCTTCACAAAAAGATCCTGACTTATGTACACCCTGTATTTTGTATATATTTTAAGGTTCCAATATTTTTTTTAAACATTAGCTCGAATTTATTTTAAGATTAAAAAAAAAAAATTATCGTGATTTTCGCTTTGACCTGTGCGAAAATGGTTGCCTCGTTCGATTTCTCTTAATATTGAAATTGTATAGGGTGGGCGAAAAGTCTGGGCACCCCCTCAAAGTATTTACATATTTAACTTTTACATTAAGGGGATGCCCAGACATTTTGCCTACCTGTAGTTTCATCAGAAGATAAGAATCTAGTTTCCGACATGGTTATTTTGATACTTGTGATTTGTAATTTAAATATTCTGTTGAATTATTGATTATATTGGTTTTAATAGTACAAATATTAAAAAGTATAAGTTCGAATTTATAAGTTATTAGATTAGATGGGTCAATCCCAGAATAGGCACCTGATGTACCTCAATCCCAGATGAAGCACCTGCGTTCAACCTCAATCCCAGAATAGGCACCTTGCAAGGAATTAAATAAAAAAAACCTGATGATTACAACAATTTATTGTTTATACAAAGTTTATTACAAATGTAATAAAGGCAAAGTTATAAAAGGTTTTAAAGTGGTTTAATGAATAAAGAAAAATTTTAGATATTATAAATTCCTGCAATATGAGCCCGAATGTTTCTGAATCCATCTGAAGCAAATCTATCTTGCCACATAAATTGGTATAGATATAGGTTAGGTTAGGTTAGGTTAGGTTAGAGTTGATTTTTTCAAATATTGATAAAAACAATGAAATTATCTCTAAAAACTGTTTATATTTTTTCTCCTCAATCCCAGATTAAGCACCTGTGTTTTGCCTCAATCCCAGATTAAGCACCTAAAAATGATTTCAGGTGCCTATTCTGGGATTGATCCGATTAGATTTATAGGTTATCTGAGGACCCAGATTTTATAACAGTAGGTTTTTTGGATCACCTGAAGATCAGGGTCCCCAGCCTTCTCTAGTTAGCCTTATAAGGCTAACTAACGAAAATATCACGACCTAACCTGTATATATTTTCATAAGTATATTATGGGTAGTAATTTACTAGTTTTTTAATGTAATTTACATAGGAAATTTGCCTATGTACGAGTATGTTCATAATTTATATACTCAGGATCACCTGAAGATCAGAGCCCTCATGTATTCTTGTTTCTTGCTTTACAGTACCAAATAGAATAATAAATTAAATTGAATGCCCGGTTAGGTCAATTGTACGTCCTTGACGATTGGTTAGGTTAAGTCGTGATATTTTCGTTAGTTTTAACGAAGATATCATTTATTATAACTGATATTACGACGGTTAGTGTCGTTGTCATATAGTGCTTTAAGTAGGTTTAAATCTTTCATACATGTTTACGGTTTGAATAACTTTTAGAAATTTTAGGTTACGTTAATTCTCATTCAGAATTATTTACTGACACGTACTGCGTGAAAAGGTACAAATTGTCAGTCCTTTACTTTCTGACACTAAACTGACTATGTCAGGCAGCCAATTTTGGAGCACAATCCACAAGCTGAATTTCATATAGGCTTTGACCGGGGTAAAGATCGTTGGCGTGTGGCATCGTAGAGCTTGAGATTCGGCAAGTAATTCTCGCCCCCTTGGAAATTCGTTGGCCAGGCTGAGGAAATCCGAAGGAGGCCTAACAAGAATTTAGTCATCCGGAACGGGAGTCCGCCGGGTATTCAAAGACTACATTGCGCAACTATTTATTTGCGTGATGTGTTTAACTGTTATTTATTACTCCATAAATGTATTTTGAGTTTTTGCGAATCACTTTTGTTCAACGTATTTGGATTTATTTTCACTTGTAGGGTTTTGGGCTGCATATATATATATATATATATTATATATATATATATATATTATATACTGTGTGTGTATATATATACTTACTTTGTGTTACTTTGTGTTAGTTCGAACTACGGTTCAGGATCGACCTGCGGTCGACCCTTCTGCAACATCCCGCCTCATTTGCGGGATTTGGTGAAGGATGGAATTGCTGTCTGATCTCCTCCTGCCCTCGTAGTCAGCTACGATGGCTGGTCAGGGACTTTGCTCAGGAATCTGTCCAGCTGGTTCTTGAAGTTATTTAGGTCGGTGTGCTGGAGATTCCTTACTTCTTTTGGTAGGACCTTGAAAAGTTTTGGGCCTCGTATTCTGAGGATATTTTCCATCCTCGTTTTCATGGCCCCCTGTCCCACAGCAGCTGGGACTGTACAAAATCTGCATCTTCTCTCTCATTCCAGTTTTGTTCTATTTCATTTCTAAGGTTAGGGACAAAACCCTCAAGTATTTTCCATATGTATATTATTGTGTACCGCTCGCGCCTTCTTTCCAGGGAGTAGAGTTACAGGGATTGTAGTCAAGACCGGTAGTCTTCACCTTCCGTTTCCTCTATCTTAGACGTAAAAGTCCTTTGTATAGCTTCAATGTTCGCAATGTCTCGTTTTCTGTATGGGCTTGTGAGTAGTAAGCAATACTCAATTATCGGTAGGACTAGACTCTTCCATAATTTGAGCATGATGTTTGCTTTTCTTTGCGGAAGCTCCTCCAAATGATTTCCATTATTTTTCTAGTCGTTGTAATTTTGATGTTGTAGTGCTCTCTGAATTCTGTATCCGACGACATTATTACTACAAGATCCCTGACTTGTGGATTTGGTGTTATCTGTTTGTCTTGCAGAGTTTTGTACCTTTCATTCTGCAGTTACTTGTTATTACCATATATATATATATAATAAAAATATTTGCCATTTTATCTTGTCGTCAGTTGTCGGTGTTTGTATTTTTTCATCTTTATATTACACTTAATAATTACATTTTGTTTAGGGTTTCATTGTTCCTTTTCATATATATATATATATATATATATATATATATATATATATATATGTGTGTGTGTGTGTGTGTGTGTGTGTGTGTTGTGTGTGTGTGTGTGTAAAAGTTCTGTTATGCTTTCGCTTCATATTTTTATTGAAACCCGGATTTTTCATCCAGTTGAGTGCATTACACTAAGACGAACTTTTCACGAAGGTGCTGAAAATATATATGTATATTTGTAGAATAAGGATGTATGAAGTCCCTGATAGCATTCTAATCACAAATCTTACCGCCTACGTTGGAAGCCTTATGCATGTCGTTGTCTTTCGAGACCTAAATTAAAAGCCCAACTTTGTTTTTCTCATTGAGCCTCCTACGCAACAGGACTTTCCCATTGCGTCGAGCGTCTCGAGAACCTACGTAAAGTGGTCTGAGAGCTGAACGCCAGACTGTTGAAAGCCGGTGTGCTGAGAGGTCTCTATGATTGTACCTTAAGTGAATACTGTAAATAAGTGCATTCGACCCGGTATGGACATGAATGGCTCTTAGTATATTAAACTTGGTAATTTGGTTATTGTATGGAAACTTAAAGACTTAGACATAAATATTTTTGATTATGAACGAAGTAACATTTTTTACTGACTTAGTATAGAACTCCTTAAATTAAACCTTCTACTCAGGTATTAAACTTAATAAAACAGTAAAGCGTAACTCGTATTTTTTCCAAGTACCTTTTCATTCTTTTATAAATTATTATCGCTAAGAATAAACTCAGTGTGATTACGATAAAACAATCCGAAGCTCATTTTGCACTCTGAGAGTACCAGAGAAGGCTGTAAAGCAAATTCCAAAGAACAGTTAACGGGTACCATTCACTCGTACAGTATGAAGTGTTTTGAAAAGGTTTCGTAGAAAATGAAACTGATCTTTATTCAGAAGACGCTTAAGTAACTCGTAATATCGCAGATCTAGGCAGGAAAGCCTTGTCGACCATAACTATTAAGCCCCAGACCCTTTCCTTCGGGTTAATTCTTATTTGAATTGTAAACCTAAAAACAGTGTAAATACTAAAGTTTTAGGTAAAGATTTCTGTGTTTCCCTGAAAATGAAGGAAAAATGAGTGAGGATGTCATGTTTGTCCTTAGTTACTGGCGTCAGCAAAGACCCGGCTTCAAAAATTGCACGTCGCTTTTGTTCCACAAAATATACAAGCGTGTCCGAAAAGTCTGTACACAGTGGGAATTACAGTAATTAGCTAATTACATTAACTAAATGGGGGAATATTTTAAACATTTATGATAGGGTTCCATAATTAAATGAATCCCAGCGAGAATTTTGGAGCCGAAAACAAACATAAATTGCTTATTAAATGCAATACTGCAATAATTATACCTTCGAAAAAGGTGTATTGCTGGAAATTATTAACTATAGATCTTCGTTTCTTTCAGCAGTGATCAGTAGGAGCCAAACCCAGAAATTCATTAGTTTGTTTACGTTACACAGAACACAAAGACTTTTCGCAACCTTCTATACAAAGAAATATTACCTTCTATTCTCTCAAATCACTCAGAAAAGAATGTTTTAAGACCATTTTTTATATAAAGAAATAATGTATCAAGATGTATATATCAAAGAAAATTTATCATAAAAGAAGTTATTATATCATCTGACAAGAAGCTTTGATACTCAAAAGAAGAAAAAACTTCCCTAGAATGCACACCCTCAATTTAGAAGACTTTATTTTGAGTGTAGTTCCCTCCTATGCATTATTCTAAACCGTTGTTATCAGAGATGTTGAATATGGATTTATTATTATTATTATTATTATTATTATTATTATTATATTATAGAAGTAGAAGTCTTAAAAATAGTAAAATAAATGAACATAAAATGAAGTTGATCAGCACAAGATCGATTACCTTAGAGAGCCAGTGTGGGAATGCACACATAGAGACTAGCGTAAAATCTACGTAACCCCATAATGAAAATTACAGTTATAGCTTGAATTAAAACAATTTCTTTGTTAATAAACAATAATAAAAATTAACGATAAAATTTATATCATTTCCTCCCAAAACACAAATATTCTTTTATTATAATAACAACCCATGCTGGCTTTCTAAGGTTAAAAAACATGAGTAAAGTCGACCGGCATACGTTTGAGATTTTCAACTTTATGAAAGTTCAGTGATTTTGGTATCGACATTATGCATGTCGACATTGTGCAGATCGACATTGTTACGACCTTTGTGCCATTCGAAACTGATAAAAATAGGGAAAATTAAAACTAAATATTTAGAGGCACGTTCAGAGAAATAGAAGGAATACAATGTTTAAATTATATAAGCGAGCTGTGTGTGTGTGTGTGTGTGTGTGTGTGTGTGTGTGTGTGTGTGTGTGTGTGTGTTTTATAGTTCATGTGTGAAACCATGCAATTCTTTCCGGAATTATAACATTTTATCAACGTAATACTCTATCGACAAGTATATTGTGGGTTAGATTAGGTTACGTTACGTTAGCATGGGTTAGGTTAGGTTAGGTTAAGGTCATTTACGTTGTTAGTTTTTAGAGTGTCGATGTTATTTTCCGTTAGATCCGTTATTTCACGTAATGTCTAAAGGTTACAGCATTTCGCCTAATGTAGTGGTTTCCAAACTGTGGGGCGCGCCCCCCTGGGGGAGCACGTACTGTTGGCTAGGGAGGCTAGGAAGGTATTATTAATAAAAAATCTGATTAATAATACAAGTATGAATAATTGCACATGTCATTTTAGTTAGTTGAATCATTGATATTTAATGGGGAGGGCGCAACCATAATTTTGGGGAGTTAGGGGGGTCGTTGTAACAGAAAGTTTGGAAAACACTGCTAATGCCTTTAACCCTTAATCATAGGCATTAACTAACCTAACCTTCACGGAGCGATTAAGGGTTTTCAGGCATAAGGCCAAATGCCTGAAACTATATATATATATATATATATATATATATATATCTATATATATATATATATATATATATACAGGGTGGGCTGAAAAATAATGCCTTTACTCAAATAAATTTTAAACGGGTTGAAGGATTTTATCGAGACAAAAGCAGATATGTACCTTAGAGTTCATTCTTCAAACGATACATTTACTTTTCTATAAAATCACCCTCTACCTCCATACATTTACGCCAACGATAAATGAGTTTTTTGAAATCCATCCCGGTAAAACTCGGAGCTTTGACTACAAAATTTCACAGCGGCCTTATCTTCTTCGTCAGACTCGGAGCGATTTCCACGGAGATATTCTTTAAGTTTAGGAAAAAGGTGAAAATCGCATGGTGCTAAATTGGGGTATATGGTGAATGAATTGTAGATCCTCAATTGCTTCTCGCGTTTGAACACTGATGTGAGGCCGTGTGTTGGCATGGTGAACAATGACTGCGTTTTCTGGTGCGAACCCTCCTGATCCGTTTTTTTCAACTTCTTCAGAGTTTCAATATAACGTGCAGAGTTGATTGCTGTCCTCTTTCCGTAAAGTCTTCGAGAACAACACCATTAATATTCCAAAAACAGTCATCATCACTTTTCCAGCCGATTATTGAACTTTGAATTTTTTTTGGTTGCGGTGAATTTTTGTGCTGATATTCCATGGATTGCCGTTTATTTTCAGGGTCACAATGGTGAACCCACGTCTCGTCTCCTGTCACAATGCTGTGCAGAAAATTCATCTTCTTTTTTCGAAGCGCTGCAGATTTTCTTGGCAAAGGCGTAGTCTTTCAGTTTTTATCTCGGTAGTGAGCATGCGAGGCACCGCAGACCTTTCGGTAGCCGAGAATACTGATAATGTGTCCCACTCGCTCTTTGGAGATATCGAGCATTGCAGCAATTTCATTTTGTTTAATGCGACGAATTCCACGAATCAGTTCGTGAACGTATTCCGATGAGACTCGTCGGTTGCCGTTACAGGCTTCTCACTTCGCGGTTTGCCTCATAAATCTTCTTGCCCTGCTTCTCCAACTTTACACTGCCTCGCCCAACGTCGAACGGTACTCACATCAACACTGTTTGCCGTACACAGCTTGCATTCGCCGATGAATGTCTATGGGATCACACTTTCCGCGGTCAAAAATTCAATTACGGCACGTTGCTTGAAGCGAACGTCTTTACTCCTTTCCATTGTAATCGATACTGAACCAACGTATGGAATGAGTGCAGACTATATTAGGCCATAACAAAAAACCAGTTTTTCTAGTTACCTCTACAAAATCTAGAATGGGGTGGGGATATCAAGTTACAACACAAAACCGGTTTTACCTGGCTACCTCTACACAATCCAAAATTATTCAAGTGGAGGCATTACTTTTCAGCTCACCCTCGTGTGTATATATATATATATATTAGGGTTTCTCATTTCCCGGCCTTTTGCTTATCCCGGGATTCCGGGATAAAAATGATTCCCTTCCCGGGATCCGGGAAATCCCGGGATATAATTAATTATATTTAAAATATATTATAAAATAAATTAACCTAGAAAAGAGGGGGTATAATTATTTTTTATTTTTTTTTATAGTCATTTAATAAGTTCTGCAATCTCCATGATGGGCAAAATAAAATAATATTGCTGTGAAAAATATGTATTAAAAAAAATACTTTTGAATTACATAGAAAATTTTCACAAATAAAAAAATTGCTCCGTTTCATTGAAACTTAATGAATACAACGAAAAAAAAATTGCCTTTGAATTGCTTAGAAAATTTAAAGAAAAAATAAAAATTACCTTCAAATTGCAAAGAACTTCAATGAATTCAACCAAAAAAATTATCACTGTGAATTTTTATAGTACGATTTCAAAAAACAAAGATGGTCAATACTTCGATCACTCAATCTTGTTCTCATTTTAGTCACGAAAAGTCCTGCTGCTGAGAATGCCCTTTCCGATTCTATTGACGTGGGTGGAATCGTCTTTAATGCATTCAAGAGAAGAGAGATGTTCTGCGTTTTTTCGCCCGTAGCCTCGAAGATCTCTAGTTCCTTTTTAAGGTGCTTTGCAGCGCTTGCTTTGCTGTCTAGTGTTCTTGATTTCTCTACCTCGGCTGCTTTAATAGCTGCATCAAGCCTTTCAGCTAGAGTCATCGAAGATGACTGAGGGACAGCTGATTCTTGCACATCATTATCTTCATCTGTCTCACTAGAGGTAGAATCAGCAGGTACTCCAAAAAGGCGATCTAACATCTGCTTTGCTGATGAAATTAACATAGACTTGGTTGGTAAGGCTGGCAAACTTCTGTCACTTGCGAAAGTTGCGACCTTTTTATAATTCTTTCCACTATTGAGGTATTGTATGAGGCCAGTCAAGTTCTCATTTCTTCTCTCTGTTATGCGTCGAATGAACGACTCCTTTAGTTTTTTTGAAAAAGGTGTGTTTAGTTGATTTAGTTCGTTCAAAATGAAAGAAAAAAACACCTTCTGATGAAAGTAAAGTCGATTCTCTGTTGCCCAGCTTTTCTGCTCCAACTTTTAATGGCTCCAGCGATGCCACAATGTCACGAATTACAGGAACTTCTTGTTTGTCAAGGTCAAAATTGTCCATATCTTTATTGCAGTCGATGAGAGCTTTCGATACGGATGACCTTATTTTGATAAATCGCTCCAGCATGGCTAAAAGACTATTTCATCTGGTTTTGGAATCCAGCAATAGATGCAAACTTTTTCCTTGTTCCTGCTGAACATATCCTTGTAAGATGTTATTCTTTAAAGGTGATTTGCGAAATTTTTTTGCTATTTTTCTGACTTTATTGATGATTTGAGACACGTTGATTTCTTTACCTACAGTGTCGTGCGATCCAAATGAAATATCTATCTCGAACGGATCCTCATCAAAGCGCTCACACAAAACACTTTCAAAATCAATACTATGATTGAAA
>JAJOZX010003923.1:260000-262500 GCA_023014485.1 Bathynomus jamesi
ACTACTCTCTTAACAGCGATGCAAAATTACATTTTTACCTAATAAACAGACTTTGCAAACCCTTTTCATAAGATTCTAGAAATTAGTGGAACTGTTTACACTTGTAGAAACTCGTGGTAATTGAAATAGAAGGAAAGTCTCATGAAATTATAAATAATTGGAAAAAATAAAATTCCTAAAACATATATAGAAACTTTGGTATAATAATTACCGGTTATAAATATTATGACCTATTTATTGTTACCTTAACGATCAAAAATACTGAACGAGAGATGATTGTAAGCAATGGACGCAAAGCAACAAATCCAGAACAAGTCCATAATAATACAAAAGTAATATATATATATATATATATATATATAACTTTCAAACATTTTTATCCTTACTAAAATTTTTAAGTTTGAAACTTTTAATATATATGAAATGAATGAAATGAAAAAGTTTATCGGCAGACCAATAATCTATATAACAAGTAGTAATAATACAAACTTTAAAAAAAATAAATATATACAGTATATATATATATATATATATATATATAGAGAGAGAGAGAGAGAGAGAGAGAGAGAGAGAGAGAGAGAGAGAGAGAGATCATAATGTAAAATAACGGGTGTGTATAAAGTAACGCAGGTGAAGAGAAAAATCCGATTTGAATTATATTAACACAAGTGAACATGGACAAGTAATATTTATTACACGTACTTTATAACAACTTCCAAGTTAAAAACAAATTGAAAGTAGTTTAAATCAGTTCAAATCGAATTTGTCTCTTGATTTCCGTTACGAAACTAGTTTAAGCGAGTTCAAATCAGATCTGTCTCTTCACTCGCGTTACTTTCTACACACCCTGTAGTATAATATAACGTAATGTGATTTATTTAAACAAGTGACACTTTAAAAGGTTTGTATTCTTTTATTAACTAAAATAAAAGCGTGAAATTTTTACTGTACCTTTTCTACATATGGGGAATTAGTCTCCAAGTGCAAATCATGCTCTCTGTGGTGTTCTCTCACCAACAACACGAACAACAAAATTTGCAACACTCTGGACAGAGTATTTTTTGAAATCTGAGAAATCTCTTGTTCAATTGATGCTTTCAATTCTTCCATTGTGTGTAGATTCCGTTTAAACATCTTATCTTTTAAATTGCCCCACAGATAAAAATCACAGGGATTTAAATCTGATGATGTTGGCGACCATGCTATTCCTATATTATAAACCGCAGGAATTCTGTTAGACAGTACTCTTCCATCAAAAGTATCGTGTAAGTATCGTGAGCTGAGAGAACATCATCTAGAGCATGTTTTGCACAAGGGAACTAACTCATCATATAAAGAGAAGGTTCAGTAAAGATTTCAGATTTTTTTTTCAGTTAATAAAAAACATTACAAACCTTTTAAAGTGTTGGATGCTTTAAAAATCGCCCAATATATATATATATATATATATTATATATATATAAATTTTCAAAATTCTATTTACGGGCTGTCTATCACAAATGAATGACTGCAAATAAAATTATTCCAAATTACTGGCGTTCCTTCAACAGCATTCCATAACTTTAAACTGGAAAAATGCAATAAACAATTGTATGGTGAAATGTAATGTTCAAAAATATTTAAATATTACTTTATATCAATTAAATGTGGAATGCGTAACATGTGTGTGTGTGTGTGTGTGTGTGTGTGTGTGTGTGTGTGTGTGTGTGTGTGTATGAATCAAATTGGAAGTTTTTTAGTCACTGCAGCGGAAATGGAATTCTGGAGTAGTTAAAATTTTTATGGCGTTTTAAAATCGTTGTTAACAAATGTATTTAGATTAATGCATTTACATATTTATATTTTATTTTATTTATTTATTTATGAATTATTATTATTATTATTATTATTATTTGCTTAATTTGTAGTTATTGTATTTCTAACTGAGTTTACATTTTTTATATATAATAATAATAATAATAATAATAATAATAATAATCATAATAATAATAATAACACTGGTCAACAAAGTTTTTGTCGCAGAGATATTTTTACTTGAACTATATGTAATTTTTTACGTTGATTACGGAAATGAAAACAGAATTTTTCTATCACCCGCAGTTTTAGAGTGACACACGAATTTACATTACTTAGGATTTAAGTCAGAATAGGAAGGGGGCGGGGTCTGCCTCTTGCTCCTCCTCCGCTTATAAGTTGCTGCACGTCACTGTTGACTTTTATTTGTCAGTTATTCACTTGATTTCTCTCAGTGAACATTTTAGGTGAGTTCAATATACATTTTCTACTTTGATATTGCTATTACGTTTATAAATTAGTCCAAATTTATTTTCGATTCACTCAATATTGGTGGGTGATAGACAAATTTTGAGGTCATTTTTGAACTCAGCGGTAGGAAACCTATAAGATCCACCTAGTTTTGTTCATGTGACAAATAAAAAGTTATTTTTTGTCATCCAATGTAATCATTGAGAAGGAACTAGAGACTGGCACAGCGCTTTGA
>JAJOZX010003923.1:267500-272500 GCA_023014485.1 Bathynomus jamesi
GAAAGCCGCTTTTGTGACGAAGAAATAGAGACAAACGTTTGAAATTGGCATAAAATCACAAAAAATAGTCGCTCCAAGATTGGCAAAAGCAGCTTTCTAGTAGCAACCCGACCCATTAAACCAACCTCCCTAGGACATCTATTCGCTGTTGAGGTAGAAATGCCGCCGTTGCATGACGCATTCACTTCAGCAGCTATTCGAACGCTAATATTCTTTCTGTTGCTTTTGCTCAATAAAATCATGTATTTGGCTTCTTTTTCCGAGGTCTTCCTTGTTTGTCGTCGGCTTACTTTGTTCATTACACTCCCATTTTGAGAATGACGAGAGAGGGTTTTGCTCACCGTAGAGAATGAAATTCCCACTTTATTGGCTGTTTTTCTCTGTAGTTCTTCATCAAGAAGGTATTAATTAATCTTGAGTCTATTTTCGTATGATATTTCCTTTGCAAGAGCCATTATACAGAGATATCCGTAAGAGAAGGGCACAATGTTCCCAAACAATGTTCAGGTGCAGATTTCACGAGTCAAATTACATTTTTGATGGAAAATGGGATAAAATGTATAAATACAAATAACAGAAAAACATTATAACCAATAATATCAATATTTCTGCGAACATAAACAATTATTTTAATCAAAACGTGATGTCACCATTAAATACAATTTCTTTCAATATTGATTAATTGCTCGTAAGTCTTCATGTAACAAAACACCACATTTCAAAGCTCTTTAATTGGACAGACGTATCATTTTACTTCCTGTAACGTATAAAAAGAATTAAAGGAATTCTATTATTATTACATAATCAGCATTTTAAAGTGTTTCCATAATTTTGAACGCCAGCGTGTGTATATATTCCCGTTTTCAAACTAAGTAACAATGTCTTTCACTTTTCTGCGCATCACAATTTTTGTATTAAAAGCTTTATGAAAATTTGAAGCTAATTATTATAAAATTATTTTATTAATCAAATATTATATTTCCTGTTAATTATGATTCAATTCAGGACTGTAATCTTTTATCTAGTACATATATACCCTATATGTATACATATATATTTGGCAGTTTTAAAATGAAGAAATATAGTGAGCATATATATATATATATATATATATATATATATATAAAACAAATTTTTTCGAATTTTTATGATATTTTATAAATAAATTACACATAACATATACAGCGCCGATAAAGAGAGTATATATACAAAAATACATAAAATACATTGTGTATATACGTGTATTTACACATACCATTCAATGGTTGAACACCTTCTAGTTACAACTTCATACGTAAATAATACATAAAATATTTGCCATTCGAAGAATTTTGAAACTGTGTTTCGTCATACTGACCGGCGCTACTATTTCTAATACTCTCCTCAAATGAGGTCACAGTATTCAGAATCGTCGTTACCATGGAAACCATACATACAATCATAAAAGATAGCGATGAAATGTCTACATCAAACCCTGTCTCTGACAATGATTTTGTAACGGTACTCTTGATGAACTTTTTCACTGAGGAGAATGCTTCGAACTGCAGACGTTCGTGGATGGCTTTTTTAATTTTCGTCCAGAAACCTTTTTCTATCATCGGAAATTGAGGAGCGAATGTGTGAAAAGAGGTGGAAATGTAGGAAGAGAAGATGACCGATAAAAGAAGGACAAAAATGAAAGAATCCAAGTTCTGAAGTTGTCTCGGAGATCCATTGTCGTGATGCATCGCTGCTGGGGCTTCATCTAATGTAATCATAGATAAATGAAAGTTTAGAAACGATCTTTAAATTATATTTTTTTACCTTTATAAACTGCACCTTTTACTTTTTCCTTCATTTGCTCGCTTTTAATGTATTTTGACGTACTGCGATAATAAATGATGTTCTTAATCTTTAAAGTTTACAAGATTTTACATGAACTAAAAACCTACAAAGACTATACCCATTACCCGTAACTCAGTGGGTATAACACCGTTTCCATATTACCAAGTGAAGGCACCGAGGTTGAAGGTTCGACTCCCGATAGTGCCGCTTATTAATAATGCGGGAGTTAGCGCAATGGGTTACATTCGTCTTGCCTGATTTTTGTGCCAATTTCTGGCACTCATAACTCATAATCTTTATTACAGAGACTATGAAAAAATTATTACAATACAATTTTAATTAAAAATTCTTTATAATATATTAACTTATTATTCCCTTAAAATTAACTTTCATCGACATAAACATACACTTAAAGAAATACTTAATACACTTATTCCCTCTTAAATGAAAAAATGAACCCTTTAACTTTAAGTGCTAAAGTATCCAAACAGCGACTCACGTACCTTGCAAGACGAAGACTATTACCGTAGCTGCATCAAGGCCCTCCGGCTGGCAGGTGTAATTTCCTGCGTCAGTAGGCGTCACGTGCAGAAGGGAGAGGCGGGTGCTGGCGCGAGGCCCCTCCACTGCTACGTGCAGGCTTAGGCCTCCCCTGGGGAAGATCAAACAGAGGGAAGTTCGTACGAGAGCAACGTAAATAAATTAAAACATTTTTTATAATTTTTTTTTGTATCTATTCCTTGTTGCTATTATAAAGTTGTAGTCTAATTTATATTTTCATGGTTGATAAAGGGACTTAGAGGGTTTTATATGTTATTGTTGTATGTTGTTTGTTATATGTTAGGTTATTTTAGTAAAGTTTTATGTAATTTTTATCCTATATGAAAATATAGAGGAAGCAGGTAACGAGTAACATCCTATTTCACCTCCATAGAGGAGGCTGGCTGGGCGTGAACACTGGAGAGAGTCACCTCAGCCCGGGCAATTCCATCTGAGGCGGAGGTAAGAATCGAACCCCTTGCCTTTACCACCGAGTCTATTCTCCAACGCACTTAGTCACGGAACTCAGTAAACGTATAGAATATATAGAAAACAGAAAATAAAAGTAATATATAACTCTGTACAATATAGCATATATATAGAATGCATAGAAAATAGAATATTTTAAATATTCTACGTCAATGAACATATATAAAGATAAACTTATAAATATGTATTAATTCAAAGCCATTGGTGACAAGGGTCAGCGCCTGGCACGGCGCTCAGGCAGCCTATTTCGCCTACTTTCGGATTATTATTATGAGCACCATCGGTGAGGTGTGTGTGTGGCCAATGTCGTGGCCAATGTCGTAACAACCCTTCTCGCTTAACTTCTCAGTGAAGTTAAGTGACAGTGGGTCTGGAGAGTAGTTGGATGGGAGACTATCCTCCACGTCCAGATTATGTATAGCGATCCCACGTAAAGTTTAGGTTCCTTCCATTATATGACCTTAGATGTTGTGAAGGAGGTTAAACAACTCCAACATTGCACTGAAAACCACCGTGGGTCGAACTCCCGACCCTAGTGTTTTCAGAACTACGACCATTGGTTTATACCATAAATAATAAATACTGACCATCTCTCGTCTTGTAAATTGAAATAATTTTAATATATAATCCTTAATAATTAACTGCAATACTTAAGCATACATTTACGCAATACAAAACAAAAACATTAAAAAAACAGAAAAACACTTTTACAACAGAAATATCGTATTTATTTTTTAATTTACCGCATTCTTTTTAAAAAAAAAAAAAATTGAAACTTTAAAGTTTTTTACTGGAACTATAAAAGACAACCAAAAATGTCTAACTTAATTTTCATCTTTCAGTGAATTTCTGTAAAATAAAAAAATTTTACAGAAATTTTCATGAAAAAATTGAATTATCTATTAAATTAAGCAATCTCGGGAATTATATTCATTATTGGTTTAGAATTCTTGTGTTAAATTTTGTCAAGATCATTTTGCTGACTAAATATTTTTTTCAGACTATGTTGTGTGCGTGTGTGTGTGTGTGTGGTGTATATATATATATATGTATATATATATATATTATATATATATATAATATTACTCCACCCGTCTGATTCACTGCCATATTTTTTTGAGATTTTGTTTTTTCAATTAGCCTTTGAAGACCAACCGAAGAGGTTAGATTGAAGACCTATCTTTTTTTTAAACTATTTTTTATTTTTAAATTTTCCTTTTACCTTTGACTTCACTTTTATGTGAAGGGGTTGATAGGGGCAGTTTAGTGCTCAAAATATTCCCATATATATATATATATATATATATATATAATATATATATATATATATATAATAATAATATATATATATATATATATATATATATATATATATATATTTATATAATATATATATATATATATATATATATATATATATATAAAATCGTATTCTCCACGTCAGGTTATAAACCTGTGCATTGAAAATATTTTAATTAAGAATTCCTCAGCCGGTAGTTTAGTCGGTACGCATTTCCTTATATAAGCGAAAGTCGGGGGTTCGACGCCCGATGGTGCTGGTAATAATAATCCAGGGGTTAGCGTTATAGGCTACATTAGTCTGGTCTGAGCGCTGTGCCACTGGCCCGGTCTCACTGACTATTTTTCGACCCTTACATTCCGAGCTATACTATATATATATATATATATATATATATATATATTATATATATATTATATATATATATATATATATATATATATATATATTATATATATACAAGTTACCATCACCAGCATTCAAATCCTGGACCTCCTGATAGGAGTCGCAAGCACTACCCCCACCTGACGCGAAAACCTTATGCTGGTTAAAGCCGGTTGTTGAAATATATGGCAGGTTGTGCTAGCTTTTACCTCGTCGTAGTGTGGTGGTAAATCTGGTAACTCCTACTCGAGAGGTTCTGGGTTCGAATCTGGTGCGGTAATTATATATATATATTATAATATATATATATATATATATAATATAAAACGGGTGTGCCATAAAAAAGGTACATTTTAAAAAGGCTATAAAATCAACATTTTTCATTTAATTTCAATAAAACTTCTACACAATAAAACATATGTATTTATCTATATGCAAACAAGTTTTCAGACTAAAATATCTA
>JAJOZX010003923.1:277500-297500 GCA_023014485.1 Bathynomus jamesi
GATTTTAGGTCTTCTCTTTTTCCGTACCGTAATAGCTGAAATTTCTCGGTGTTAAACTTCATATTGTTGTCTTCCATCCACTTGTAGATTCTGTTTATGTCGGTTTGTAGAGATCCTATGTCTTCTGGGTTTCTTATTTTTCTACTGATCTTTGTGTCATCGGCAAAGGATGTTACTCATATATATATATATATATATATATATATATATATATAGCAAATGTCAAAATGTCACGTAACGGAAGGAAACCACAGTTTTACGGAAGAGCCGAATGAGCTACGGGTCGTTACATCATCTGAAAACAGAAGACGGCCACCCATCCAACTAATGAACAATCCTAACATCGCTTCAACCTCGCTGATTTAACGAAAAGCGATGTTGCGAGGTGGCGAAGACATAGCCCACCTCGTAAGTAGAAAAACCAGTTTTAAAGAAGGGAAACCTTGATTTTTCAGAAGGAAAACCTGCCTTATGTCTAGTGTCTAATATCTAATGTCTAATGTATAACGTCTAATGACACTCTAAAAACTGTCCAAGTGGAGAAAGAGGACTAAGCGTGCTCTGGATATAAAGTACGTAAAGAGTACACTCGGTGGACCGAAGGTACACTAAGAGTACATGAGAAGTGTTTCTTAATCCGTAGAAAGAGTTCCAGAGGACACCACTTGTCAAGAAGAGAACCGTTTTAGCTACCCTTTATCTACGAATGACCTTCTTTACCCATAAAGTACTTTATATTTTACAGTTCTTTTCTCCCCCTCGGATTTAAGGTACACACACACACACACACACGCCACGCACACACACACACACACACACACACACACACACACACACACACACACACACACACACACACAGCGGGCAGTTTTTAGAGTTATATTGAACGTTTATGAGCATCTGAACCTGTTACAATGGCAAAGAAACAAAAATGGAGTCTTTATTGTACGATTATTTACCAAATAAATTAAAACGACTGATTTGTATAGCGTTTAAACGAGTACTTGGTGAATTGCTTACGATAGCCCATGCAGGAAAACGCTGAATTTAAGTGCTTCTAATTTTATTTTATTGTTATACCAAAGAGTCTACAGATATTAATTTCACAGAAAATAAAACCCCTTCTCGTGGCCTTCTTTAAATAGAAAGATTATTATCTTCTATTTTCTCAAGGCATTCAAAAATGAAGTTTTGAAGACCGTATCTCTTAGGAGAAGTTATGATACCCAAAAGAAGGAAAAACTTCTAGAATGCATCTTTCAAAAAGAAGTTATTTCATCCACATTAAGAACTTTTTTGTAATGTTGGTGATTTCACGTTTCCATCCATTACACAGTGAAAAATCCTTGGTTACAATAATCAAGTACATGGTTTACGATTATTATTTAATCATCGTATGGTTTACGATTATTATTTAATCATCGTATGGTTTAATTCAACCGTACGATCGATGATTTCACTAAATCATGTTTATTTCCATGATAAATAACTCGCGTAATCGTATCATGGTTGGTTTAGCTATTGAGATTAGTTATCAAACAATTAACTACGTATCTGGGTATTGTAACAAAGTTTTTCTCCATGTATATACCATGTAAAATATGAATGCAAGGCATTGAAAATTCAACACTCGTCCTACGAATACACAAAGAAAAGATATTTTAAAAATAGTTTCGCAAGTTTTCTGCCACTGTTTTTAAAGTTGAAAATATGGATCTTGTTACGCCCAGTACGTGACTGGAATTCTGAAAATTCCAAAAAACAAAACAGTGAAATTTGACTGACACGAAAATCTAGCGTAATTTTAATTAAATATATTCCAGAACGTCGTAAATGTTATTTCCTTCAAATTTAGTTTCGAATTTTTAATTCCTGTTAGCAGATAATTGTACAAGAAAGAATCAATTTCTACTTCTTGTCCATTGTAACAATTGTATTAAACGTAAACGTTCAATACATTAGACATTAAGCAGTTTCCCTTCTGTAAAATTAAGGTTTTGATGGGTAGACCTACTAGGTTTTGATGGGTGGGCCTACTAGGTTTTAATGGGTAGGCCTACTAGGTTTTGAAATATCTATGATATTCGTTTGTACGTACCGTGTTAGAGAATCTAGGACAGTGCCATTGTGAAACCATACAAGAGGCCCTGGTGGCTTTGGGGGTGCATGAACCCAGCACGTTAACAGAAGTCTTGACCCAGTGTGGACGTATACTTCGTTAGGACCAGCAATGACGGCTCCGGCCTCTGTAAAAAAAAGTAGTTCGAGAGTGAGAGAGACATAAGTTACAGTAGTCATTTCTTCTCATGTAAATAATTTACATCATTTTTTTTTCATTTCCATTTTACTAATTAAGTTATTAAAGTAAAATATTAAATAAAAATATTAAAATATTAATTTAATATTTTAATATTTTAATTTAATTACGTTAGTTATAATATTACCCTTACATGGACAGAATTTTTCGGTAGGATTAAGTTGTCTATATAGGGTTCATTTTTATTTATTTTACTATATTGCTCTCTCTCTCTCTCTCTCTCTCTCTCTCTCTCTCTATATATATATATATATATATATATATATATATGTGTGTGTGGGTGGGATGGAAGTAGGCATATAAATGAGGTGAAATATGTAATGATCATCAGATGTACAGGGGCAAATTTTTTGTGAGGTAACAATTTTGGTACCTCGGAACATAAAACTACATAAAAAAAAAAGGGAAAAAATTGTCTCGGACAAAATGTTAGTTCTGATTAAATTAATTTTCGCTAAGTTAGTTCATGTTAGCTTAGATTACAGGCCATGTTAGATTAAATTACATAAGTTACAGAAAGAATTTAGAAAAGAGAGATGTTGGGTTAAGATATGTTAATTGGTACCTCACTTTTTATGGACTTTGGACGGCGCGGGACACAACCTTCGAGCCCTCAATTGTGTCCATGCCATATTATTACAAGTTTCTTCGTTCGATAGCCACAACATCGGGTTGTGTCGCTCGTAGATTAGGCTAAGTCATGCTAATTTTTTACATATGTGGAATTAAAAATTCGATACCTCACTAAAAAGTTGCCAACCCGTCTGACCTCCAAGAACAAGAGTTTACTATGCATTTTTGCCTGAAACAAAGATGTGTTGCTTATCTTCTTATTTACACTCTCCATCTGTACAAACATTACTGAAAAATCACTGAATCTACCAAATCGAACCCATAACTGCAGAACTAAAGTGTCCCGCGATTCATGATTCATGAGAGTTAAAGTGTTTGTACCTTCAAACGTTTCACTTTTGATTCGCGACTTTTAAACGCTGAAGAAATTCGTGTCACACGTTCAACAGGTTGTTTCTCCGTAGTTCAGAAGACACTAGGGTCGGGGTTCGAATCCCGATTATACTAGCAATAACAATAATAATAACATAATAATAATGTAGTTAGACTAATGCGTCGCATTAGTTGGCTTGAGCGCTGTGCCAGTTTCTTCTGGTAATAAAGTGCCGCTGGGCGATAAAGCGTTAATGGAATACATTTTGCATAAAGAAGATAAATTACTTAATTCCTTAGGTCAAAATTTTAATTGTGGAAATAAATCCGCCGAAAACGTAAGTCCCAAAAATTGCGTGTTTTTTTTTTTTATATTTTATTATTTAAAAGAAGAAAAATAATATTTCACAAGTCCAAAAGTTAATAATTAGTCAAATTTTGGAGCATTTTTAAAATTTTATTTCATATTTTCGTCCAAATTATTTCCACAGCTGTACATAGATATATAAAATAAATATTTAATTTTTTTAATGCAGGAAGGAGAGGCCAAGGGCGAATACCTGCAAAAATTATATGAAAACACAAAATCAAACTCTTAAATTATAATATTACATAATATGTATATACATTGATTAAATTATGGAGGTATTTGGCAATCTCTCAATCTAGTGAAACAGCTAAGAGACAAATTGCAATGCATGTTATTGTCTTACGTCTTAACTAAGCCGAAACAAAGACGAATTTACGTTAAGTGATGCTAATGAAGGAAATTTACGCGATCCCTTAACCTGCCTTTACAGCAAAGACGACTAATTACTGTTTTAAGTACTCACTTCAAGAGTACTTTTGATAAGTTACACTATTGAGTAATTTTAATTAACCAAACTGCGAGTCAGATGAATAACGACTCATTAAGTATCATAGTTAAAATTACTGCGTTACTTCAGTAACTCTGAAGATAAGAAGTCTCCTCACTTTCAAAATTACCCAAGTTGAAGAAGAAATTTGAATACTTAGTAAAAGCTTATCTAAAGCAAAGTTAAATTAGGTTTCATCATTAAATGTATTTCGCAAATCTCTAAAAAAGCACCTCATTAGCTCTTGCTGATGTATGAGTTTACTACTGCCATTTTTTGCCATAATAACGAAGTTCCCAGTTTATAATACAACTATTTAAAATTGGACAAAAGTGAAGTTTAATGTGTGACAACTCACAGGATAAATTTTTTTATTAAGCATCATTTATTTTCTACTAAATATACAATAAATTATTTATTTAACATTTTGTAAATTTATATTTTATTTATTAATATTAATATTATTATTATTATTATTATTATTATTATTATTATTAATTTTTAGCACTATTGCTATCACTTGCCACTTTCACTTTTTTATGTAATAAATAAATTAAATAACGACATATTCCAACGACATATTCGGATAAGAATACTGTGAGTCTATTAATGTCATATCAAATATCTAAAAACTTGTAAAAATTCTGTCACTTTTATTTTTCTCTAAATAAAGCTTTTGATTTTGATTTTGAATTTAATTTTGATTTTGAATTTGAAAATAATTCAAAAAATATTCAGAATGTACAAATCTTTTAATATGCTATACCCGTAATGTACAGGGTGATAAAAAATAGGTGTTAAAACAAATATTTACGAAACAAGTTCTTTCTGCTATCTTGGGTTTCTCTCTCTCTCTCTCTCTCTCTCTCTCTATATATATATATATATATATATATATATATATATATATAAAATGAAGAATATGAAGACTATCGCCAAAGTCCTTATCATCTTTACATTATCTAGACGCTAAAAATTTCGACGACAGTCTTCATATTCCTCATAGTCCTCATTAGAATAAAGTTCCCTTGGAACACATCAGTTTCCGATATATATATATATATATATATATATATATATATATATATATATATATATATATATATATATATATATCCTCATCAAACTCTGATGCATTAACGTAAAACACCTTTTTCTCGAGAAAAAACAAAAGAGAGACGGTGTATCGCCTGAATAATCTATTTAAAAATGAGGTCTTTGTAAACACATGGAAATAAATTCAAGTCACGGTAAATCTATTTCAGCCAAACTTGTTTACTTGTTTGTTTTATTCTCAACAAAATGATATCGCTAGTTTGCTATTAGAGGGTGCTGTTAATTTTTTTTATTTTAAAACTTATTTGTAAATCCATTTAATTTGTTAGTGCTTATAACTTATTTAGTTTCTATTTTGGTTTTCTTTGCCCTATTTACCCTATTTACGTTGAAATACAACAAATTTAGTTTCCGCCCTAGGCAGGTGCCTATTCTGCCTATACAGAAATCCACCTCTATATATATATATATATATATATATATATAGAGTGAGAGAGAGAGAGAGAGAGAGAGAGAGAGAGAGAGAGAAATTTCTCAATTAAGGACGTGAAATAAATAAATGATACACACCTACAATGAAAAATGAAAAGCGATTCCAAGTCTTTTCCTGTATTTACTAATACACCTCGTCGTCATTACCTGACGAGGTGTATTGTTGAATACACGAAAGACCTTGAAATCGTTTATCATTTTCCCATATATATATATATTCCAATACAAATATTTGTGGCAAAATATATAAATAAGCTTGTTATTTACTAAGAATAAATAATAACAAGCTTATGTCTTATTGCTAAAGTAAAAAAGAACAGACACGGTGCAGAGAGAGTAAAAAATATCCTTCCACACTTCCTCTCAAACGAAGCCATATCGTCGACCTGAACCCACGTTTTAGTGACATCATCAATAGCTTTTCATTTCATATCACTGACGTCATTAGCAACATTTCATTATCGTTTCAATGACATCATTGATAATAGTCCAGTGTAGCCTCAATGACGTCATCAATAACGTTTTCATTTCCACTTCATTGACGTCATTAATAACTTTCATTTCCGCCTCAATGACGTAATCAATAACGTTTTAATTCCCACTTCAATGACGTAATCAACAACACTTCATTATCGTTTCAATGACGCCATAATTAATATTTCATTATCATCTCAGTGACGTAAGCAAGAGGAAAAAATTGCTCCCTAAACGTCAATATCTCGTCAATGGAAATCTCAATCATAAAGATAAAAGAGAGATTTTTTTTTCAACTAAATTCACTCATTATTTTTATTTTTCCTGGTGGGGTTTCGGGTAGGGGCGGGGGAGCTTAATTATTTTTTTAAAAAGAGCAAAAAAATATTTTTTTGGCTTTTAATTTTACTCGGTTATTCACGTCATTATATATTCATAATTAGATATGGCTTATATATATATATATATATATAAGTGGCGTGCGGTAGGTGTGTCCACAGGGTAAGCGGTTGCTGCAAATAAATATATATATATATACAAGCATCATAACTTTATATTAATTTTCAATTACTGTAGTAATATACTGACTTTTTGTAATTTGACCTTTAACTGGGTAGACGGCGCATGCCCCCCTTACCCTGACTGCACGCCACTGACATATACAGGGTGGTGCAAAAGTCTGGACCCATAGGCAATTTACTATATACAAAATATCTTTCGATTTTTATAATAGTTTTTATAATTTAATTTTTGTTTATAATTTTATTAAATATTTTTTCAGATTGTTACCCTATGGCAGAGAAGTTAACAATAGCAGAAAGAATAGAGCTTGTGCTTTTGTACGCAAAAGAAGGAGTGTTTGGAAGAAGATGGACATCAATTCGAACACTTATTGTAAATTCTGAACTAGAACGTTAAATTTAACATAATTTAGTCACTGGTGTATGGTTAATTAAATTTAATTTCATAATAAACTTCCTGCAGGCCACACTTTTTTTCCATATAAACCGCCTATGGGTCCAGACTTTTGCACCACCCTGTGTATATATATATATATATATATATATATATATATATATATATATATATGAGTATGAATATTTTAAAGGAACAGTTTAAGAACTTAACCTCAGAATACATACATACGTACATACATACATACACAAATAACCTCGAAATAACCATTGTTAAGTTAACCACTTTAAAAATATCAATGTTAATTATTATTTTTTTCAATTTCTCGAAATGAAAATGTAGATGAGGTTGACAACTGTTCTTCTCCCCTAAACATATATTAATTTCAGAATTTAGCCTGACTTTGATTCAACGCCTGAGCGTTCCAATTAAGTCACCTAATTGTTCCTCTTCCCTTAACCGGGAAAGTTCTTAGAAGGGTTCAAATCAAAGTACTTAAATTGGTTTCTTGTAATTTTAACGTTCCGAGTAATAAAGGGTTATCAATGTTAACTGTATGGGTTCCCTTTTTGGTATAACTTTTCGATAAATAGAGTCAAAAAGAGAGCTAGTAAGTTTCCTGTTAGTGTTTATGTGGTCCCCAATTTGGAACTTAATTCTGAGCGGAACCTTTCTTTAACCTATTTTGACATGTATTATTGAACCAAATGGTTTCAAATATTTGTTTATGTGGGGCTTTACTGCTTATATATATATATATATATATATATATATATATATATAAATATATATATATATATATATATATATATATATATATATATATATATATATATCAGTTATTCATTTGCTCGTCTCACTAAATCAAATTACGAATGTAGTCATGCAGTTACCTAAAGACTGCTCGCCTTCTGAAGCCTTTCATGTTCAAAGCCTCAGTTACGATAACTGGAAATTAATTGAAAAAATAAAATGAAATTTATTTGCCAAAACTACAGCTATGGAAAATTTGATCACGATTCCGAAGGGAACTTCCATGAAAATCAGATATTTGAAAAGGTAATTTGGAATTTTATCCAGTGCCCCACCCCACAACACCCCCTAAAAGGGTCACTAAATATATTATATATAACTATTATATCATATTTTACTATCGGGTGATATTTTTTTTAAAATATCTGATTGACACTTTAAAAAGGGGGGGGGGGGGGGGGGGTATTCTTTTATATTAACTGAAGTAAAAGTGACATTTTTACTGTACCTTTTCTACGCATGGAAAATTAGTCCCCTAGTGCAAAACATGCTCTATGTGATGTCTTCTCAGCTCATTAACTCTTTGCACACGAACGACAAAATTTTTGCAGGACTCTGGACAGAGTATCTGTTGAAATCTGAGAAATTTTTTGTTCAATTGATGCTTTCAATTCTTCTATTGTGTGTGGATTCTATCTTTTAAATAACACTCTATCTTTAAATAACCCCACAGATAAAAGTTACAGGGGTTTAGATCTGGTGATGTTGGTGGCTATCATATTCCTTTACCATAAACCGTAGGAAATCTGTTGGACAGGAGGACTCTTCCGTCGAAACTATCTTGTAAATATTGGCAACTGAAAGGCCATCACATACGAGTAGATCATGTTTCGCACTAAGGAACTACCGTATTTCCCGGCGTATAACGCGCACCTTTTTTTTCCCCTAAAATACTCCAAAAATCACCCTGCGTGTTATACGGCGATGGTACACATTTTTGGTAGGGGAGGGATGGTCGTATTATTATATTTTGGCTGTATATCGTCTCCTGGCACATTTTTTGCACTATACACTGAACAATTACGGTGCGCGTTATACGCCGGGAAATCCGGTAATTCCCCACGTGTAGAGAAGATACAGTAAAAATTTAATGAGTTTATTTCAGTTAATAAAAGAAAATACAGACTTTTTAAAGTGTCAGATGTTTGAAAAAAAAACATTACGGAATAGTATATCATTTTATGGTATAATATCGTGTAATATCTAACAATATATTATATAAAAATATAATATAATATATATTCTCTTCAATTTTATAATATTCAATGATGATTATTATACTCGCAGCTCGAAATATTCATTATAAGCGCTTTGAAGTTTATTTGAATGTTATTTAAATAGAAAAACTCTCTGAAACTAGTCTTAATTTATGAATAAAATAATTCTATTGACTACCCTGTAAATTTGCTAAACATTTGATTATACATTTTGTGTTCCATTTTAATAATAATTTTTATGTTAATTTATGTTAATAATGTATAATAATAGTGTTAATAATTTATGTTAATAATGTATAATTCACTGCGCACTCATTAGGAATTCGGTTATGTACAGGGTGTCACAGGTTCCTTCATCCCTTGAACCTTTTATATCGGCTACTAAAAGTCTGCGAAGTGTATTCGCAGAAACATGATATTCTTTTTAATGTTACAAAAACTAAGGTTATGCAGTTTCATCCTAAAAGCTGTAATCAGCCAGCTGATATAAGGTTTGAAATGAATGGTGAAGTAATTGAGGAAGTACAAAAGTTTGAGTATTTGGGTCAAACTATTACCAGCTCCTTGAGTGATGACTCGGATATAAGAAAACAATCTCGAAGCCTGTGTGCTAAAGCGAATATGACCATAAGGAACTTTCGACTCTGTGCAAGTGAAGCTAAAGACATTCTCTTTCGTACTTTCTGCAGCAATATATACGGTCAGCAACTCTGGGTGAATTATAAAAAAGGTTCTAGCAGAACCCTAAATTTGCTGTACAACAGGTCTTTTAGACTCTTACATAAATTACCCCCGAGATGCTCAGTTTCGCAAATGTTTGCTACCCGCAATGTCCCGAGCTTCCCGGAGGTAACAAGACGTGCTCAACACAGTCTAATGCAAAGAATTAAAAAATCAACCAACCCGATCATCCAAGCTATCCATGAGTCCTGCCATTTATCCTCTAAGCTATGGACTTCTTGGTACGAAAACGTCTGTCTGTAGATCCACTTAACTTCGACATTACAGTATTATTTCTAATCAATTGTGTATATTTCTATCCTTAGTATATGAACTGTCATTGTATTAATAATATTTGTCATATGGACTTATAGTCTGCCAATAAACCTTTTCATTTTCATTTTCATATATATATATACAGTATATATATATATGTGTGTGTTTGTGTGTGTATATATATATATATATATAACATGGGGTAAAGGGACTTATGGAGACCCTGTAGAACAAATGATATACACTATACACGGTGAGAGAAGTGGGATAGATTATGTGCTTGTGAAAAGAAATAAGAGGTATGTGACAGGCGTGTAGTGCGAGGTATGATGGGGGGTCTCTCTGACCACATGATATTCCTGTATAAAATGAGGTTATATGGAAAGGGGAAGAAAGTGTATGAAAGAAAGGTGGGTCAGGAAAGAATAAAAGTGGAAAAGTTAATGGTAAAAGAAGTAGCGGATGAGTAGAGTAAGATGAATTGAGTGTAAAAGATACAGATCAAATGGATATGAGTGAGATGTGGACTGTGTATAAGGAATGCGAGGAGTGTATGTGTGGGGTTGCTAAGACAGGTGCGGAGAAGAGAGCAACATCGTGGTGGGAAATAGAGGAGCTTCGTTGCAAGTTTTGGGTATATTAAGAGTAAATAAAGCACAGAGTGAATGGTTTGATATAAGTGTTAATGTGCATCAATGATGTGTGATGTCTCCGTAGCTGTCCAATCTGTTTATAGACGGAGTGATGAGATAGAGATGAAAGAACGAATGCTTGAAAGAGGATTGAATCTGGTGTGTGATGAGAATAGGTGGGTCCTGTGAGTGGAGTAGGTGGGTATCTTTTGCATATGGATGATGCTGTGATATTTGCTGAGTGAGTGTGATATGCAAGAAGCTGTTAAGAGTTTTGTGGCAGCGTATGCGAAAGTGAGGAAATTCGGACTGCCATGTGATGGTAAACGATGATACACTGTAGGTGATAGAGTCTTTTAAGTATTTGGGATGTGTTTTGCTCAAAAGAGGTACAAGTGCAAATAAAATTGATAGTGGAGTGAATCAAGGTAGAAAGGTGGCGGATGTGCTGAAAGCGGTTGTGAGGAAGTGGAGATGTTTACTTGAAGGTGTGTTAGTACTGACACTTTTGTATAGCTGTGAAACATTAACATGGCACGAAAGGGAGAAGTCAAGGATAAGCGCAGTTGAGATGGATAACTTGAGCAGTATGTGTGGCGTGCGCCGGATTGATAGAGTGAAAAATCGTGTGGTTCTGGACAGATGTAGTGTACGGAGTCAGTGGAAGTGAAAATTGAGAAAAATGTGTTAAGGTGGTTTGGACATGTTGAAAAAATGGAAGATGACAGAGTTGTGAAAAGCGTGTATAAGAGTATTTATGAATGTAGAAGGAGGAGAGGGAGACCGAGAAGAAGGTGGATGGACATGGTGAATGATAGCGTGAGGAAGCGTGGACCTGATCTGGGTGATGTACGAGAAGTGGCTGTAAGTAGGTTACAATTGATAAGTTTTGTTAAAGGTGTGTCAGTTCGGGACGCTGCTCTTTTATTTTGACAAAACCTGGAAGCACCACCACACGTAACATATTAAGCGCCGCGGGTGTGGACTTGAGCTATGTGGGGAGCTGGGGGCTGGTGGTCCAACAGGATGCCAGTGTAAGTGAATGCGTTTGCTTTAATTTCTACCTTTTATCTTCTTCCTTCTCTTTTATCTTTATGTCTGAGTATCTCTGCCTTCTCACCCCAACTCGTTGGAAATGAGATTTTTGATAATGTATGTATGTATGAAGCGTATAACGAAACTACTAATGAAGGTGTAGGAATTCTACGTTTCAGTCGAAACGTAGAATGAAACTCAGAATGAATACGCAATGATTTATTCATCAGAAACCGCAATTAAAATGGAACAGAGAATGTGTAACGCATAATTAAGCATCTAATAGGATTTAGAATGCTGTTAAAGACTGACTACAACTTACTAAGGAGGTAGTTTCAGGCGTGTTGTTTACTCAGATTTTTGTCAAATCCGTACTGGAGGAAGATATTATACTTCAATCAGTAATAAAGTCTTATTACTATTAAAACAAAGCTTTGAAGACGTTAGTTACGGTTAATTGGATTATTTGTAATTAAGAGGGGTTCACCCCTCTTAGTTGAGACACCTCCAACGTTCTAAAATAGTTTATGGATACTTTAGAAATTTTATTTAAAATAAAAATAAAATAAGGTAATAATATATAATAAATGTATATTATATAATACACAATATTATAATATATATAATATACAATATATAATATATAAATGTATATTAATATAATATTTTTATTTAAGGAGTGTTTAAATAAAATTTCTAAAGTATCCAAAAACTATTTTCAAGAATTTTGGAGAAATTAGAAATTAAAAACTGAATATGAATTTCTAAATAATTCTAAATAATAATAATAATAATAATAATAATAATAATAATAATAATACTGTACACCTTTCGCATTATCCTGCACATACCTTTTCTTTAAGTGTACTCTTTAAATACTCGAAATTCAGAGTACACTTAGTTTGGTATACCCTGTTTTGAAGTAGTTACGAGGAACAGATTTTAGGGTGAAAGAACCTTGACATGAGTGTCTCCTCTTCTTTTTACCATACTATATAATGTAAGCGGTAAAATTTCTTTTATATGAAGATTTTAAACCATTTGGTTCTCTATTTCGTGTCAAAATAGGCTAAGGAAAGATAGGTTCCAAACTATGGACCACATAGACACTAACAAGGAACTTACTGCCTCTATTTTATACCAAAAAGGGAACCTACACGGTCAGTGTTAGGAACCTTTTATTCTTTGGAATGTTGAAGTAGCAAAACCACCATTTAGGTGGGCTGCGTCGTGACCAATGTCGTAACGCGGCTTCCCGTCTATCAACGAAGTTAAGCGACATTGTACAGTATCTGAAGAGTAGTTGGGGGGTGTGACACCGTCCTCCGCGTCCAGATTATGTAGCGACTCGTGATTAGGATCCTACGTAAATCCTACTATAATCCCCCTCTTCATACGACATTAAACGTTACGAAGGAGATTAAACAACTCAATCAATCAAACAACAATACCAACAACAACAACAACAAAAATAACAACAACCATTCAGATACTTCGCCTTGAATGATTTGCAAACTTTCCTTTCTATAACTTTCTAAAAAAAAAAAAAGAAGAAATTCAATAAGAAGTCTTAAGAATGATTTAACGAATCTGCCGATTGGAATCAAAGCTGAAGCATTTATTTCTGAGTTACGTCATTAAGTTTAAAAAAGTTTTTTTAAAAAAGTTTTAAGTGAACAAGAAAATATGAGTTTAGTTTTTTTTTTCTTCCCAAGCTTTTTTTCATTTAAGGGAAGGGTAAACGTAGGGAGGGGAGGGGATTAAAGGAAAAATGATTAGTTTATAACAGAATAACTCCTTTTTTTTCAGATTTTTATTTTTGGGCGGGGGGGGGGGGGGGGTTAAATAAATAATTGTTCAGAAAAAAAAATTTATGTCTAAAAACGTTGAATTTTTCCGAGTATTTTATTTTACGTTTAAAATAAGTGAAATGTTTAATTTAAAAATTATTAATTTATTTTGGATCACCTGAAGCTCAGGGCCCCCCAGCTTTTTTAGTTAGCTTTATAAGGCTAACTAACGAAAACATTACGACCTAACCTAACCAATCGTTAGGTCAACTGTACGCCTTTGACGATTGATTAGGTTAGATTGTGATATTTTCGTTAGTTAGCCTTATAAAGCTAACTAAAGAAGGCTGGGGGCCCTGATCTTCAGGTGATCCTTTATTTTTTAAGAGATTTTCAGATTCTTTAAAGTTTAAATTGAATATTTCGAAGTTTTAAATTAAAATATTTGCTTTCTGTCATGAGAATTTTTTGGCAGAAAAATGTGTTCAGAAAACACACACACACACACACACACACACACACACACACGTCAATAATGTTCTGTGGTTCAGATTAAGTCAATTTAGGTTGGGTTGGGTTAAGTTAGGGGCCGTTGAAAAATTACGTAACGCTATTTTTGCTAAAACTTGACGCCCCAAATCCCCCAGGAACGTTCTGTAACGCTCGACCAGACACCCCCTATAAAGATATGTAACACTTCCCCCACCCCACGCTTCACACGTTACGGAACGTTACAGGGGGAGGGGGTGACAGGTTTGAGCAAAAATAGCGTTACGTAATTTTTTAACTGCTCCTTAAATTAGAGTAAGTTAGGTTAACCCTTTATGTCACGCAACAGCTACACTCAAACACTGGGTATAAACTATTGTTTTAGGTGGTTAGTACACACTAATCAGTGAGACTGAAAGAGTTAAAAGCTCTGTCAATAAAATATCTCATCGACGATGTGAGTCCAATCTAAAATCTATTCACTGTTTTCTGCTTTGAAAATGAAACTATAATTGAACGTAAATTTGTTCCTGAACTTTCATATTGGTATAACCTTAACTGCGTTTTCTGGCCATATTTTACTTTTGTCGTTTAGCTACTTCTTCCTTAGAGGGCCTCATATAATGTGGGAAGGATTTTTAATCCCTGAAAACGTACTTTGTGCTTTTTTTAATTCAGATGACCCTTCTTGGCCAGAAGCGAACTCTTTTATTTGCATTGTACATTTATATTACACAAAAATATAGTTAAAATTACACTAAATAATAATAATAATAATAATAATAATAATAATAATAATAATAATAATAACTACTTACGGACGACTTGTAAGAGAACTGGGTGCGAAAGTTTGGGCCTTGTGTTAATTTGGCACTCGTAAGTGCCATCGTCGTTCTCTGTAGTATCACTGATAACGAGGTCCCAAGCCCAGACGCCGCTCAAACGTCGAGCAACCACCTGCAATAATAGAAATAAAAATGTAAGCGAACTGTTAATTATTTTTATAATTGCATCCGTATTTTTAATTGGACATGATTAATTAGTTCAATTCCAAACTAAAAAAATTTAACCTTTCTAATTATGAAAAATTATTTTATATATATATATATATATATATATATATATATATATATATACAGGTGATTCAGAAGTCAGGTTACATAGGGCTTTTTGTTTCTTTGCAGGTAAATGAGTTGAGATGTTATCGAAGGAGGAGCGCATTGATGTGATATTCCTAGCTGGCTGCACAAGTGCATTGCCGTTAACGGTGGCCATATCAAACATGTGATGTGAATATTCCCCTGTATCATTACATAATACAGTATTTCCCTATGTAACCTGACTTTTGAATCACCCTGTATATATATATATATATATATATATATATATATATATATATATACGCAGAACAAACATATTTGTTTTTCGGCTTCTTAGTCAGCATTCATCTATAGTTTATACAGTATATATATATATATATATATATATATATATATATATATATATATATATATATATATATATATATATATATATATACACAATAGCGTTATAAAGTCCTCAATAGGTTATAAAATTTAATATCCTTATAAATATTTTCAGATAGAACAAAATAGTAACCAGCATTATAAAGCTTAACTGTCAACGTTTTTTGGCATAACTTACACTATAATTTACAATTCAACATATCCTTCATCTTGGCCGATAGAACGATTAACGATTGCCACTGAAATGAGTGTCGCTTCGTCTGAAACCTGTTCCAAAATCTTAAGATCTTCTCGAATTTCCATTAAAAGCTGTCAGAAGAGTTTGACTGTCGACATAACCCCATTTTATTAATAATTTGAATTTTGTAAATACGCTTATATTCTACACTTCACTTTCAAAATTTTACGTACTCTTCAAAACAGAATGTTCATTTCATTCGAGGAACGAGTAAACGATTAGCTTTGGGTTTTTCAGATACTTCTTCAATAGTTGTTTCACCAATTATTCGTCTGTACCAAAACGTTTCTTACGATTCAGTGACTTCGTCCCTGTAAAGTCTTTCCTCAATTTTCTGACTTTTCACAATGTGAACCTTTCTCGTAATAATAAATCAATAAGGAAGGCCAGAAACTGGCTTCTGAAAACTATCCGAGTAAAATATTATGAAGTACTTCAAGAGTACATATATAGTACAGGGTGTCCACAATGTCTTGCCACCCCATTAAAATACTAACTGATTTTCGTTTTTCTTTCAGATCCATTTGAAATGTGTGATAGCAGCAACTATACGATTGAACAACGCATATTAGCTAATACCTGGGTCCATGAGTGACCACGTAAATAATCGTCACTCATGGACTCAGGTACTAACTAATATGCGTTGTTCAATCGTATAATTGCTGCTATCACACATCTCAAACGGGACTGAAAGACAAATGAAAATCAGTTAGTATTTTATTGGGTTGACAAGGCATTGTGAACACTCTGTAGGTTGATAATAGACAGAGAGTAGTTGAAACAGTTATCTTCTTGACAAGCTCTGTCTTCTGGAACTAAGTGAAAAATACAAAGAATACACTTCCAAGGGTTAAAGAACTTCTCAATGTACTCTCAGTGTACTCTCAGTGTACCTTTGATCTGCCGAGTGTACACTTTGCGTACTTTATACCCAGAGTATGTTTAGTTTTTTTTCCGCTCGAATCTAAGTTACATACAGCGGACAGTTTTAAGGAGTGACACAAAGCTCAAGGCAATTAATCCTCCCCATTGCGATAACTCCTGGATTATTACCAGCACCATCAGAAGCCGAATCCCCCAACTTCAGTCTTCACTCTGTTATAGAGAAATGATGTAACCCACTGAGATTCGTGTGTTGGTGATCTTTTTTGTAATGGTTTGTAAACTTTGTCTTAATTCTGTAACCGATTTTAATTCGGCTCACCACGCATAGCAGTCTTCATTTCCTTAATGGTACGTGAACGTGACTTGTAGAGTACAGACTTCAGGTGACTCATACCCTTCGAAAACGTGCATGCGAAAGGAGTTTGCTAACGTCTCTACTAAAATGTTTGTCTGTATAGTAGTTAAAGTACGAGAAATGACAAATGTAAACAGCTTCACGTCCTTCAGTCCTACATTGATTAAATAATTTAATTCACAATGGGGCTGCGCAGTTTCGCAGATGCAAAATTTATCTCCCACTAGAAATCGAACCCGAACCCTCTGGCTCGGAGACTCAGGCATTGACCATTCAGCTACAGCAACATAGAAGTTAACAAATTGGCAACATTTCATCATCCTTAGGAAACATACAACCTTTTCGCAATCAGAGGTATTCTACGTGCTAACCCCCTGTACACTCGAGCCAATGGATAAAATTAATTCGAATCCATCTCGCAAACACGAAAGTACTATTAAATGGAAATATAAACCCACAACCTGGCTGTTTTGCATATATATATATATATATATATAGATATATATATATATATATATATATATATATATATACGGGTGCGGCAAAAATAACGCCCTTTTTAGTTTATTCTCTTTTAATGAAGGAAATAAATCAATTACAGCATTTTAAGAGAAATAATAAGGTTTTTAAGAAAATACAGCATTTTAAGAAAAATAATAAGTATTTTCTCAGTAAAAACTAAAAAATAACAAAATGATACAATATAAAACTAAAAAATTATACTGTATAACTATAAAGATACAATTATTAAAAGGGCGTTACTTTTGCCGCACCCGGTATATATATATGCCTAGGTGGTGTAGTGGTTACCGTCGCTAACTACTAATTCATCGGCACCAGGATCGAGACCCGGTGACGGCAGGCGGCGCGCAGAAAACCCAGCTGTTCATCCTTCCACACAATGAAAAAAATCTGTTGGTAGATAAATGGGTACCCTGGGTAGCCGAGTGGTTAATACGCTGGGGTGCTAATGAAACGTGGTTCGGATTCCACGTTAAACTGTAAGTCTAAGTGACAAGCTTGACCTTCGTCAGAATGAACAATTTGGGCGGAAGCAAAACCAAGTTCAAACAGTGTGTGTGTGTGTGGTGTGTATATTATATATATATATATATACAGTGCCCGCGAAAAGTATCCGATCACCCTTGAATTTGTATTTTTTACATAAAAAACAATGTTTAAATGTATACTAACCTTATATTAGTATTTTGTCATCTGTCCTTTGGTTTGGATGACTTGTTCTAGACGTTTTGGCATGGATTTAATGAAGTTTTGACAAACTTCCACTGATATTTCCTTGCACCATACCTTTTGATGGCCTCTTGTAATTTTTCGACTGAGCCAGTGTCGTGGCATTCAACCTTATTTTTTATTATTAGCCACAGATTTTCTATCGGATTGAGATCTGGACTATTACCAGGCCAATCCAAAATATCAAATTTATTGTCAGTAATCCATTTTGTCACTATTTTGGCCCTGTGACATGGTGCACCATCATGCATGTATGTTTTTGTCCTTTGATTGCCATTGCCATTAGAAGTTATCCTGTAGCATTGCTAAATACCGTGCACCATTCATAGTTGTGTTCTTCGGAAAAATATAAGTTTCCACGCCCATAGTAACCGAAACAACCCCAAACCATCACACTTGGAGGGTGTTTCATTGTCTTTAGGGTGTATTTAGGGTCCATCCTATTTGAGCCAATAGGCCGGCGAACCTTTTTTGGACAACTTCTGAATGTCAAAAATGTCGACTCATCGCTAAATAAAACCTTCTTCCAGTCATCAACAGTCCAATGAATGTATTTTTTACAAAATGCGACACGTTTTTTACGCATTTTTTCATTAATGAACGGTTTCTTAGCAGCATGGCGAGATGGTAATCCGAGTTCTTTTTGGAGCCGCTCCTGGATAGTTCGTTCAGAAACACCAGATAACAAATTATTCATATTAAATTTTATTTCTTTCGCAGTTATTGTTGGGTTTTTCAATACTAAACGTTCATAAGTTTGTCTGTTCGCGAATTTGTTTTTTCTCGGTCTGCCAGATCGTTTTTTAGGGACTGGCGTGGTTAGGCCACCATTGTTCTTAGCCCGTGAAACCCATAAATTAACGGTACTTTGGGATATGTTTAATTCCTTAGCTATCTGTCTCTGTGATTTCCACATGCATGCAAAGCAACAATAGCACCTCGACAATCACTCTTAAGTTGTTTTTTAGCACACATTATATATAAATTTTATTTACACCACTTTCTGTAAAAAAAAAAAAAAATCAAGAAATTTACACAAACAGTGAAATCTGACAAATTTGAGACACAGCCACCCGCAACGAAGGCTACCAGAACACTAATTTGAGAATGCGTTGGATAGCTCTCATATCAGCGAGCAACCTCAAAGTTACCAGATGTCGCTAGAACAAATAGAAAGTGAATTACGTGTCTCTGAATATTAAGGGAAAATATTGTATTTTCTTGAGTGATCGGATACTTTTCGCGGGCACTGTATATATATATTATATATATATATATATATATATATATATATATATATATATATATATATATATATATATATGCAGTTTTTGAAGAGAAATTGCAAGGAGAGGTACAACAGACTTTGATTTTACCCCAGAAGATGTAGCGAGACAAATAAAATTATATTCAGCTGCAGGTCCGGACAATTGGAACGTATTATTGATTAAAAACTGTAAAAACGAAATAGCTACATCCTTATACTGGATATGGAAAAGATCCCTAGACACTGGGAAATACCGAGCATCTTGAAAAGAGCAAACATTGTCCCTATATATAAAGGAGGGGATAGAGCTCAAGCAAAGAACTATAGACCAGGGTCATTGACATCTCACCTCACCAAAGTATTTGAAAGAATAGTCAGAGAGAAAATCTATGATTTCTTGGAGACACTGGAAAGATTCAACGAAAATCAACACGAATTCCGATCAGGAAGATTATGCCTATCACAACTAATAGAACACTATAACAATAT
>JAJOZX010003923.1:302500-312500 GCA_023014485.1 Bathynomus jamesi
TATATATAGTTATTTATATAGATACCAGGGAGTCATAAATTATTTTTACAAATTCAATTGAAAGTGAATTGAATTTGTAAATATAATTTATGAACACCCTGTATGATGACTTATAATTTATCTGCTATGAACCAAAGGGGATTTGAGCCTTTTAAAAGGAGCTTTAAAACCTATATAAATTTGCGTAAGCGTCATTTGTACAAAATGCAAACACATTCACTGTTGCAGCGCGAAGAGTTATTGTCAATTTATGGGGAATACAAGAAGAATTTTTATTGCCTCAAGTCAAGAATTATTGGTGATGAAATTTCAACCATTTAGATACAATATATATCTATATATACTGTATATATATATGTGTGTGTGTGAGTGTGTGTGTGTGTGTGTACCTCGTTAACCTCATTGATGTTCCGTGTGTTGGTCTCTCTTCACACGAAATGAGTATAAATTCATTATTATCGTTATCGATGAAGTTGTGGAGGTCGATTCTACTATCGTTGTCGATGTAAAACAAAGATAAAAATCCACTTTTGAAAGTAAATTAGAACGGCGAAGAAAGCAAAGCATTTTCATTCATTTTCTATTTTTTTTTTTAATTTCAAAAAACTTTCTTTGAAAAAACGATAAAAAAAGTAAAAATAAAAGAACCAAAAATTACTAAATTTTAAGGTCATCTCTTTACAGGAAGCCTAAAAGCTAAATCATTTTAAAAATTAATAAGAACGAAATAGGTATATATATATATATATACAGTATATATATATATATATATATATATATATATATATATATATATATATAGATATATAAAATTTTATATATATATATATATATATATATATATATATATATATATATATATATATATATATATATATTATACTGTATATATATATACAGGGTGGGCGGAAAGTAGCTCCCTATTTTGGATTGGTAAAAAAATACGTATATTATCCATTTATTTCAGAAGAAATAATATGAAAAGGTAGGCATACATGGTAGGTTTTCTCTAAAATTCAATGTGGGCTCCAACTCTTTCCACCAGCTTCTGGAGCCGCCCAGGAATGGCGTCCACTGACTTTAGCAGGAACTCCGGCGGGATGGAGGACATGACTTCCCGAATTCGGTCCTCCAGTTCTTCCAATGTCCTCGGTTTGGTGCGGTAGACTTCTTCCTTTACCCACCCCCAAAGAAAGAAGTCGCACGGTTACCGCTGAAAAACGGCAGAATCGGTTCAGTGTAACGGTGTGGTGTGGTATGACCTCAGATCAGGTTGTGGGCCCGTTCCTTCTGCGCAACACCATGAATGCTGAGCGGTACCTTGCTATGTTGCGAAACGAGGTCTGGCCGGTTGTCAGCACATGGGAGAACATCGACGATCTGATATTTATGCAAGATGGCGCCCCTCCGCACTTCGCTCTTGTTGTTCGTGAGTGGCTGGATGCCCACTTCCCTGGGCGTTGGATGGGTCGTCGTGGTCCACATCAATGGCCAGCCAGGAGCCCCGACTTGACACCGTGCGACTTCTTTCTTTGGGTGGTGTAAAGAAAGAAGTCTACCGCACCAAACCGAGGACATTGGAAGAACTGGAGGACCGAATTCGGGAAGTCATGTCCTCCATCCCGCCGGAGTTCCTGCTAAAGTCAGTGGACGCCATTCCTGGGCGGCTCCAGAAGCTGGTGGAAAGAGTTGGAGCCCACATTGAATTTTAGAGAAAACCTACCATGTATGCCTACCTTTTCATATTATTTCTTCTGAAATAAATGGATAATATACGTATTTTTTTCCAATCCAAAATAGGGAGCTACTTTCCGCCCACCCTGTATATATATACCTATTTCGTTCTTATTAATTTTTAAAATGATTTAGCTTTTAGGCTTCCTGTAAAGAGATGACCTTAAAATTTAGTAATTTTTGGTTCTTTTTCTATTTTTACTTTTTTATCGTTTTTTCAAAGAAAGTTTTTTGAAATTAAAAAAAAAAAATAGAAAATGAATGAAAATGCTTTGCTTTCTTCGCCGTTCTAATTTACTTTCAAAAGTGGATTTTTATCTTTGTTTTACATCGACAACGATAGTAAAATCGACCTCCACAACTTCATCGATAACGATAATAATGAATTTATACTCATTTCGTCAACGAGAAAGTGGCCCTAACAGTACAGCTGAAAATTGAGAATTTGGTCGACGGTCAAGCTGAGTTAGGGTTGTCGAGGAAACGTCTGTCGAGTAAATTTTTTAACCAAATCTAACTTAACCACCTAACTTAGCGTGTACCTAACTTGGCTAAAGCATCGATGTCGACATTGTATAATATACGAATTGCGACATCTGATCGACGTCACATTCTGTCGACAAGTATATTGTAGGTTAGATTAAATTATGCTAGGTTAAGTTACGTTAAGTTAGTTTTATAGAGTGTCGATCTTGGCCTTGTCGGTCCGATGGTTAGGTCCATGCCAGAGACTGGTCGATGTTTTGGCGAGACGGAATCATTTTATCGACGAAACCCCACACGAGGAAACCCAAACTCTCCACTTGTCGAACTTTTGTTCGTCGAGTGATTTTCAAATTCCACAGCTGTCGTTACATCGACAATGAACAACGGCTGTAAGAACGTCATTTCAACAATACGACAATAATAACGGAAGTAATAAAACGACTCTAACAGCATCGACAACATAAATAAAACGACAACGACAGTGTGAGTGGAAGTTATAATCATAGAGAATAGGGCTGAGTTTTGGCCAAAATAACTTCCACCTGAAACTGTACCCAAGATTCACAGTTCTGGTCCTATACTTTGTGCGTTCAGTTGATGTGGTTACTCGTAAATGGGTCGAATCTCACGTAAAGGTGTAGATCCTCTGCGTCACGTGATATTTTTAACCGTTACGAAAGAGGTTAAAGAACCCCCTCCCCCAACAAAGCATTATTGGGATTTTCTTTTGTTTTCATATTTTGACATTAAAAGCTATACCACCTGACATGAACAGAGAAAACCTTAACTTATTTATAATAACGCTTACAACTGATATATATATATATATATATATGTTACACACATGGGGACCATTCTGAGTTGTATCATATATATATATCCTCATAGATAGCTCAGGAGGGCGCAGCAATCTCAATTTAAATAAACTTTCTAGTATACTGTATATAAAAATACTTTAATTACTAAGGAAAGTTATATTCGGACGTCCTCTTTTTAATACGAAAACTGTTTTTCAACTTTATTCAGTAACATTTTCGATAGAGTTGAGATGAAAAGAACTTATCAATTTAATTCACATTCAAAATCACGCTGGTTTTAAATTGGAATACTTCGAAATAAAAAGTAAGGAGGATCCTAAAGATTTTAGTCATTTTAGTTTCATTGAATTTTAGTGAAATTTTCTTAATTAATTATGCAGAGTGTTGCCCAGTGATATATATATATATATATATATATAACCTTTGGTTAGCTTCCGCCCGAATTGTTCATTCTGACGAAGGTCAAGGTTTTCACTCCACCTTAGACCTACAGTTTAACGTGGAATCCGAACCACGCCCTACCAGCAGCCAAGCGTCTTAACCACTAGGCCACCCAGGGTACCCATTTACCTACCAACCACTTTCTTTATTGTGTGGAAGGATGAACAGCTGGGTTTTGCTGCGCGCCGGCTGCCGTCGGGTCTCGAACCCGGAACCGATGGATTCGTAGTCAGCGACGCTAACCACTACACTACCGAGGCGCATAGTCGCGATCACCATGGCCGAGACCGAGATCGAGACCGAGACCAGAAATAAAGGTCTCGAGACCGGTCTCGAGTCCTACATCACTGTTTGCCAGTGTCCATAAGTCAATCGGTAACATCGTTTTCCTGTAGGCAAAGTGAAGACACTTAGGTCGGGTGTTCGAACACCGAAGATGCTGCTAATAATAACACTGGTCAACAAAGATTTTTCATCAGAGTAAAATTTGTGGTGGCTGGATAGCTTTTTCACGCTGATTCCAAAACTGCATTCAGATTTTTTCTAGCACGTAGAGTTTTCAAATGAAGGCATATATAACTACACAGATTTAACCATTTTAAATAGGAAAAATACTAATATTTCAACATTTGATTGTGTTTATTTTATTGTTTTTTTTAGTTTATTCATCTTATTTATTTCAATTATCTTAATTATACATCTTATGTATTTCAGGTGTGAGCTTTTACGTCTAGCAGCATTGTGATTCAGGCAACAACGCCGTGCTTTGTGTGTCAAAAGATCAGTCCAGTCCAAGAACTTGTGTGTCAAGTTGGTGTACATTTTTTTTGAATTTATAGTTTGCTCAGGTCAGTCAACATGCCTCGACAATGTAAGAATGACCCCGACAAGTTCTGTTTCGTATGCGGCCAGTTGACAACTAAAACACAGCGACGAAGTATTACAACCGACATTAAGAAAATATACAAGCTATACTTTGGTTGCCATCTAGGTGACCAAGATAAACCATGGACGCCACATCAAATCTGTTCTGGCTGTTCAAATGGATTACGTGATTGGCTTAACAAAAAGAAAGCTTCAATGCCATTTGCCATACCATGATATGGAGGGAGCCGAGAGATCATCATGAAGACTGTTATTTTTGTAGTGTGAACTTAATGGGGTTTTCTGCCAAGAACAAACACCAGATTGTATATCCAAACTTGGATTCAGCACGTAGACCAGTAAAACATGATGAAACATTGCCCATTCCAATTCCCCCAAGTGATAGGCTAGATTCTATCATAGATGACATGGAAAGTGATGAAGGTGCAACTGGCGTTTCCGGACCATCTACAGAACCAGAGTACACTTTTGAAGGTAAACATTTAGAGCCTAAAAAGTTAACCCAAGGACAGTTGAATGATCTTGTTAGAGACTTATCGCTGTCTAAAGAGAAATCAGAGCTTCTCGCCTCAAGACTAAAGGAGAACAATTTACTTGAGAACAATGTTCGTATTAGTTACTACCGAAAGCGGAATTTTGAATTAACAGCATTCTTTTCAGTAGACGGTCCTCTCTGTTATTGCCATGACATCAATGGACTATTTACAGCCATATCTCAGACGTATGTGGCATCTGAGTGGCGCCTCTTTATTGATTCGTCGCAGAGAAGCCTGAAAGCAGTTCTTTTGCATAATGGTAATATAATGCCATCCATCCCCATTGCCCATTCCGTCCATCTAAAAGAGACATATGACAATATGGATATACTACTTAAGGCAATCAAATACGACAGTCATCAATGGAATGTTTGTGGAGATCTAAAAGTTATAGGAATGCTTATGGGTATGCAGTCAGGATTCACAAAATTTTGTTGTTTCCTTTGCCTGTGGGACAGTCGCGCCACTATAGAACATTACACCAAAAGTGACTGGCCACTTAGGTATACATATGTCCCAGGGATAAGCAATGTCCAGTCTGTCCCTTTAGTGGATCCCCAAAAGATCTATCTGCCACCTCTTCACATTAAACTTGGTTTAATGAAGAATTTTGTTAAAGCAATGGGTAAAGTCAATTCTGAAGGGTTCCAATACCTTTCAAGGAAATTTCCGAAGGTTACTGCAGCAAAATTGAAGGAAGGAATTTTTGTTGGGCCACAAATAAGGGAGGTTTTGAATGACACTGAATTTGAAAAAGTCCTAAGTCCGCTGGAATTGAAGGCTTGGCTGGCGTTCAAATGGATATGTGAAAACTTTCTTGGAAGCAACAAGTCACCTGCGTATAAGGATGGAGTCAAGAACCTCCTTGATGCCTTCAAAGAAATGGAGTGTCGAATGTCATTAAAAATTCACTTCCTGCATTCCCACTTAGATTTCTTTCCTGAAAACCTTGGTGCAGTGAGTGACGAGCAAGGAGAGCGCTTCCATCAAGATATTCAGATGATGGAGAAGCTCTACCAAGGATATTGGAATGAAAGCATGATGGCGGACCATTGTTGGATGCTGTATCGTGACAATCCAGGCCAAATTTACAAAAGGAAATCACACTCACAGCGCTTTTAATAAAATATTGTATATATTCTTTATTTATAAGTACATTGAATAAGGTATATGATGTATTTGTTGTTTAGCATTCCTAAGTGTGATCTATACATCCATAAATTTTCTTATAGCAATATCAAAAACTTAAAAATATCAAAACCAGTGTATCTATATAACTATACGTGCTAGAAAAACAATAAAACCAGATTCGGAATCAGCGCGAAACATGCATTAAGAAAAGTGTGATCATGCTTGTGATGAGAAAAAAAGTTTCATTTTGTTGGCCAGTGTAATTAGCCGTATTTGCTGAACTGACCGCTGTGTCAGTTTTTTGTCCCCTTGACTGATTAATTATTATCATACAGAGTATGAATTGGACGCTTGGAAGTGTAAGTGATTCAAATGCATTTAGAATGCCAACACTCAAGAAGTGATTCAAGTACTTGAGTCACCTCTGATCACGGTTTTCTTCTTCCCATAAAATGAGATTTGAGCCATTTTGAGTAATTTGAGTCGCTTCACAGTCTTGCACTTGGCACGCAAAGTGGGGATTCAAGTACTTGAGTCACTTTTGGCAAAATGCAAAAATCAGTTAGAAAATGCACATGAATCACTTTCACTTCCAAGCGTCCAATTATACTAGGAAATATATTTGGTGTTAATACGTACTATTAATATACACGATCGTTATTGTGTTATGTTTACCCAAATATTTTTATCTAATTTACCATCTGACGATAAATCAACAGAGCCAGAAACTGCATAGCGATCTGACCAGACGAACGCGGTCCATTGATTAACTCCTGGGTTATATTACCAGCACCATCGGGAGTCGAACCCCGACCTCAGTGTCTTCACTTCGCTTATACGGAAAGTGGTCATTTTCTGAACCACGGGCACGAGCTAATTTACCATTTACACTCTAAATTTAAGAAACAACTTGACTAAAAACACTAAAGTATTGTACAAGGTGATCCAAAAAAAAACGTGTTCCCAGGAATAATTTACATTATTTTGGGAACACCTTTATGAATCACCCTGTAAAATATGTAATACCAAATCACAAGAAGTAAAATATGCTCAAATTCGTCCAAGTCCTCCAAGCTACTTCGATCAGTAAAATTTTACATTATTTGGGTAAACTTTGCTACACTTTTTCTTGCGTGCATATATACACACAGTATATGTGTGTGTGTGTGTGTGTATATATATATATATATATATGTGTGTGTGTGTGTGTGTGTGTGTGTGTGTGTGTGAAAAACATTTGAGTTTAAGCAAAGCAAGTGGAAAATTTTATCAAAATGTGTTCTCATGTTTGTTGACATGAGATGGAGAAACTCGGTGTGAAAAAGATAAAAAGGAAAATGAGGTAAAAGTGAAGATGAAAAAAATATGCTGATACGAAGGAAATGACGTATGCATAGAACACTCATATTCCGATAGAAAAACAGAACGAAGAAAGTGTTAAAGGAAATGAAGTATATTTAGAAAATGAGAAATCTCGAGTCGTCCAAAACCACTGATTCACTAGTGGTCACTTATTGAAGATTAAGATACGTCGAAGTAGATACTACTTACAAGTTGTGAAGTTGTGATCTCTCTCTCTCTCTCTCTCTCTCTCTCTCTCTCTCTCTCTCTCTCTCTCTCTCTTTGGGCTATGTTGTTGTGGCCAGTGTCGTAACACGGCTTTCCGTGGTCAATGAAGTTAAGCAGCAACATTGGGTCCAGGTTGTAGTTGGATGTAGGATCGATCTCTGCGCCCAGATTATGTGGTGACCCGTGGTTCGAATCCAACGTAAATCTGTAGGTCCCCTCCGTCATATGACTTTAGATACTGAGAAAGAGGTTGAACAAACCCACCAAAATTAACCCTCCTCTCTCTCTCTCTCTCTCTCTCTCTCTCTCTCTCTCTCTCTCTCTCTCATATATGCCTTTGGTTAACCTTTGGTTAGCTTCCGCCCGAATTGTTCATTCTGACGAAGGTCAAGCTCTTCACTCTACCTTAGACCTACAGTTTAACGTGGAATCCGAACCACGCCCCATCAGCAGCCCAGCGTCTTAACCACTAGGCCACCTATATATATATACTCGATTGTAAAAGTTCTGTTTAATTCCATGAAAGAAAGACAGACCACAACAATTTCATATATTAAGGTCTCTAAATGCAGTTACCATGGAAACCAATATATACATGACTTTTGAATGAAACTATTTACTACAAACAATACACATTATTATTATTTTCTTTTATTGTTATTATTTTTTTAATACAATAGTCGTAGAGTATAAATTGCTTCTGGAAATGCGCCTCCAAACGGTGAGTTTCCATCAAAAGTCACATCATGGTTTTCATGGTAAGTGGGAGATGTTAGTGACCTTAAGGCTTAGTCCACGAAACTGTTGCGTCTTTATCTTTTTCTAACGAAAGCAGGAGAAGACTTTTGCAACCGAGTGTGTGTGTGTATATACACAGAGAGAGAGATAGATATATAGATAGATAGATAGATAGATAGAGAGAGAGAGAGAAATTCATGCTTCAGTAATACTTATATGACCATAACCTCTCTGAAGCGCAATTGAAACTAAGTAATAACTGTGACTAAAATGGCCAAGCAGAAATACTAGCGAACAAATAACGAACTTCCTCCATTTATCCATTTATCCAATAACGAACAAACCAGCCTCCGATAACAAATGTCTAAATCAATCAGAGCAATTGAACCATGAATAGTAACTATGTATTGGACTAACTTATGAAATAATTATGTTATCCTTACTATTACATAACAAAATGTAGATTCCATTATTTCATGGGGTTATTTCATAAAGGGAACCGGTGTTTGACAGGTGAGCAATTCAGTTCCCAAAATTTAATAGAGGATGCCACATATTCAGATTATATATTTTAACTGGCACTTTATAGTACAATAAAACTTAAATTCTAATGGATTTTCTTCTATATTCGAATTATTTTCAGTGAACGTCGTATAGCGTTAATGAAACTAGTGATTTACAGTGACTTGAATCCCGTCGAATATATTTTACAAACGGGCTACGTTATGACCAATATCGTAACGATGCTTCCCGTCGATCAGCGAAGTTAAACGGTATTGGGTCTGGTGAGTAGTTGGGTGGGAGACCAACCTCTGTATCCAGAATATGGAGTAACCCGTGGATACCTCGGATCCCACGTAAAGCCGTAGATCCTCTCCATCATATGACCTTAGATCAGTGGTCGGGGAACAGGGGTAAATTACCCAAATGGGGTAAATTTAAAACTTTTGGGGGTAATGCGTGCGGTATGAGAGACACTTTGTGCTGATATTTTTTTCGTATATTTTTATTTTATTTTGTTACATAAATGTGGCGTTATTCTAAATTTTAGAATATTACGAATTTACGTCCTGATTACGTCCTCAAATATATTTTGGGGTAATACCCAAAAAAGTTCGCCGACCACTGCCTTAGATGTTGCGAAGGAGGTTGAACAACCCCCATCATTACATTTTATTTTATACAACCGTTTTACATAAAATAAAGTTAAAAAATGTAAAAAATAAGCTTTTGTCATAGTAGTGTTTTTATATAGGGTGTACATAAAGTGAGGATCTATTTTTCTGAAGCACTTGGAAATTATATGGAATTCAATCATAAAATGATAAAGTGGTAACATTTATTAAATAATTAAGAATAGGGTTCGACGTGACGCCCATCAGTATCCCTGCACAGCTCAAATCGTTCCGCAGCATTTCTAAACACATTCTGGAGCATTTGCGGGGTTATGTTATCTGCAGCAGTTCGTATACGTGTACGTAAGTTTTCAAGACTCGTAAGCTTCGTCTGATAGACGTGCGACTCGATAAAGCCCCATGCAAAGAAATCTAAAGGGGTTAAATCTGGTGATCTCGCTGGCCAAGGTCTGTTGCTTCCGCGTCCGATGCAGCGATTTGGAAAACGTCCATTTAGATAATCCTGAACAATTTTGGCATAGTGACA